>CAJPEV010000570.1:0-43935 GCA_905338385.1 Darwinula stevensoni | reverse complement strand
GGGTCAATGCATTTGGAGAACCATAGCCGTAAAGGACTCATGGCGCTTCTTCATATCTCAGATTGGACACCCGCAGACCTCCGGCTGCAGTTTAGAAGTGCTTCTTTGAAGTGCACAGAGAAGGCGAATAAGATTCTGCCTTCCAGTGACTTTGAAGATTACGCCTTGAAGGATATCTCCTATAAAGTCCGCACTAGCGATAATATCTCCATTTGGTTTTGTACAGGGTGATCGAAAAGTTAGGGTGTACCGCTAGCATACAGGGGTGTCCTTACCATTGGGTTTAATAAGATGCTGAAAATGGTCACCACCTGCAACTTGCTATGCACGAACACGATGAATCGTGTTACTAGATAATTTCAGCACCCCATCATCAGAAATCTTGACAATTGCAGCAGTAATCGCTAACTGCAGTTCTTTCGCATGTTGAGGGTTATTTCTATACACTTGTCCTCTTAAACCTCCCAACATGAAGAAGTTAGTGGAAGTTGGATAAGTTGATCGTGGAGGCTCTACTTCCTTTGAAGTATAGATTCTCCAAGAAATCTATCGACAGGTTCAGGGTAACAGCAGCCGTACGCACAGTGGCTCCATAGTGTTGGAAGTATGCGTGGTTAACTCAATTCTCTTGCAATTGTCCGATGAATGGAAACAAAATGTTTTGTCTCTATGTTTCTCAGTTGAAGGTTTCTTTGAACATTATTTGTCCAATAATCCTAATACAAGATCTCTCGCGCCAGATCCTCCATCTTCTGATTATGTAATTGGTGCTCACATAACTATTATGGATTTCTGACGACCTATTGCGATTTTTTTGGCAGTTTGCATACGAGGTAGTTTGAATAATTAAATCATTTCTTGTATGAAATAAAACACCATATCCAGAATGTTCTCACGATTTTCATGAATAAAGTTAAAAAGCCATTAGTAATCCACATTTGCAAGTCGATGAGTAGCAATTCCTGCGTAATACTGACCTTGCATGGACGTAAAAGCAAAGACTTTCGAACCTCCTACTAAATAAATAACGTTGCTGTCTGCTAAGATAATCGTCAGATAGACTTTCGGACTCATTGCAAGTCGATCAGACACGTTGGCCAATGGATCTGGAATTAACATCGTAGGCTGAGCAAATATGAGTTCATCTGACACGAACCACTTGCTAGGAACATCTCACATGAATAGCACACAGAATTTAAATATGGTGTACCAATAGGTAGAAAGTCTCATTAAACTTCTGACCCACGTCTCCTCTATTGACACCAATCTTGCGGAAAACAAGCTTGCCCAAATATGTACGGGCTTTTAATGTCAGCACTATCTCGGAATGTTCACCCTTAAAAACAGAAGATAAAAAAAAAACAGATGCAATACGTATGCACTCACAAGCAACTTCTGTGGGCAACTGATTGCACATTGCATTGGGCAGCACATTGAACCTGTTGAAACATCATTAATGTCGGAACATGTCTACATACCAGTGGTGGCCATTTCTTGCACTATTTATGACACAATTGTTAGTACATTTATGCATGATTGTATTGCACAGTAACTTTCCAGTCACACTGTACATCCATTCAGAGTTCCTTTGACCTTTCAATTTCCACCGTTTGGTTATGGCGTTCCTTTACTGATGCTTGTAATTCTTACTCTAATAACAGTTTATAGTGTCAGTACGGACGGAACACAGTTTTGTTTTACATTTACCTGAATTCTGGCATTCTCCTATATACACGGTAGGTCCAAACAACTAGACAGTTCTCAACGATATTGATGAAACAATGAAATATATTGAACGGAATGCATACATTTCATGTGATCTGGAGCATTTGAAAGTGAAATGAATAAAACAGTGTTCTTATAAAATATATACCGTAGTTTCGAAAATACGGTGTCTTATATCAACACCAACTAAATGTACGTTGCCACAGGACTGGATATAGATGGAAATCCGCCGGCTGAATATCATGCTGTCCGCGTCTGAGCGCGTGGCAGCAAACTTTTCGTTTCTTGTACATATGAGGGTCCGGAATTTATGCTACTTTTGGATGTTTGAAATGTACGAACACCATTTTAAGGTAATTTATTCCTCTTGAAAATTCTGCATACCACATCAATTTCGTATATATGCAGTGAGTGAAGTTCAGAGTATCGTTGCAAACTGGCTTTTTTTTGCTCCATCATACATGTGAGATTGAAGTTACAAATGGGACACTTGGCAAGAAACAAGAAGCATGTCATGAAAAATGAGCATACGCCGCTGATTCAGTGCTAATATTCGAGAAAATAAAATAGATCCGATGCAGAATGTTTCAGAGCATCAGAATTTGTTTAGCACGATCTGAAACTCGTTCCACCTATTTCATCTCTTCCAGAATGGGCAGGGGAAGCGCCTCAGGTTAAAGATGAGAAGAAGAAGGAAATCATAGAATCCCTGAAGAAAAATGGAGTGCAGTGGGAGCCAGAGAAGTGGCCCCCAGTCCCCCTGGAGACTCAGAGTAGTGGGGTAGGACTCCTGGAGTCCCTTTCGCTAACTCTAACAGGATCACTCCTGCATCTTCCTCTCCTCACGGTTTGTCAATGTCTTTCTGTTTCCCCTTTCTCAAATAATTTTCCTTGTTTGATGAAGGTTAAGGGACTGAGAGTCCAAATTGAGATAGAATTGAGAAACAAGCCAAAACGATTTTGAAATGAGCATTCTTCTTAGCATCTATAAGAAAGAAACAGAAGTGTGGAAAGGACCTTGCGCCCTCCTGCAGTCATAGCATGACAGAACCGCATGTGTCTATAATAGGTGTACAACCATTCTCATGCAACCACTCTACTTACGGTGTGAGTAGAGTGGAGTGAAGGAGTTCTCGAGAGCAAGCGACAAAAACCTCTGGCTTGGAATGAGCACACACAGAAAATTCTGTGCCTCAGTTGGATGCATTTTTCCGACAAAAAATTGTCCTTCATGTGATGCGTTTTATCCTATCGAATTTTGCATGCGATGAAAACGCATTATAAGGTCTACTTTTTTCTCGACCGAAATACATTAATATGATTATGCTCGTATAGGTCAGGGTTATTATACACTTCTGCCGCATTGAACATTTCGTGATGAACTTCAGCCATATCGAAATTTGCCTTGCATGTCCCGAATTGTAGCAACACCAAAAAAATGTAATGCACTGTCCCTATATGATGCACTTGGCATGCCTGATATAGAATCCGCTTGAAATTGTTTCCGGCTGAAGCAGTAGGACCTCACAAGACCCAATTTCAACTTAGGCTTAATGCTGTAATTCACTCCGTAGATGTCATCATTTTGGACAGATGTTCTTTTCTTAACATACATCAGGCCATGTGGGGTCGCTTTTGGACCTCATGCAGGACTTTAGTAATGAAATGCCTGAAGTTGCAGGAAAGACTCTACAATTTGAAAAGGCATTCAAATGAAATCCACTGAACAAAAATTACATTGGAGATATGGCTGAAAATGCATCTGATGTCCATTGAGAAATTTCCGAAAAGGCCCAGGGAAGCTAAATAGATGCCATCAATGTTTTAAACCAGAAGCATCACATCATAGAATTAGATGAACCCATCAATATGGTATGTGGAAAAATAAGTTGTGCTCACGACATGATTTGCCCAATGAAACCAGAAATGGCTCCATCTCCTCAGAAATTTATTTTATTTAATGCAAAGCCAAGCGGAAAAACAAACTGAGAATATTGCACATATTTCTTGAACAGAAAAACACATCTTTTTTCCATGGTAACTATGGACATGTGAGCAGTTACATTTCAGTTTCTTGCTTAAATGAAATGATGAAAGGAAGTAAGTAAATATTTCTTTCGGATTGCTTGAGTTTTGCCAAAAATCACTTTATTGGTTGACACAATACAGCCGCTGTAAAGTTGAATCGGCATCTCCGCAATGCTTCCAATGTCTTCATATTCCATTGTGGGAACTGAATGTCAAATATGAGGAAAGCACAGAATGATGAAAACATTGCCCGAGGGTTCAGGGAAGAGGATTCCTCGGCACCATAGAGTGCGGAGGTTAACATGCGTCTAGACGATGCAAGGCCACTCAGACCACTCTCTCGACTCGGCAAAAGACGCATTTTGATTTTCCAAACGCCTTCAGGCAAGCCGACACGGTCGGGAAGCGAGAGATATTAATTGAATATTCATTTGTCTCTTTCTCTTTCCCTTGAGAAAAATGAATCGAAATGCAAAAATGGGAGAAGTATGCTGCAGATCTGATGGAGTTTTGACTACCTGTTCTTGAGAGGGGAATGAATTACGTTATTGATGACGTCGTCCAAAATGGAAAACGCGTGGGATTTCGAAAATTTGTAGGGACTTTCCAGCCGCTCTTTCAAGAACGTGTTAGCGACAGAAAGATCCACCAATCAAGAACGACTTGAATGTTTTCGGAGCAACGTCATAGGATTCGATTATGTCAGTCATCACTTGAGCAGTAGATGATTCACGTTGTTTTGCGGAAGCTGGCGCCTAATTTAATCGCAATGTCAAAAGCCTTACGCCTGTTACTTCGAAGAACGGGTAGACATTAAACTTCTTGCTGTAAAACTGGAATTTACTCTCTTTCAGAGATCCAAAGACGAGCTTCAGGAATTTATAGACAACCCATACTAGCTTGCGATGCATGGCGCGTCTTCAATATCTCTCCTTAGACGCAATGAAAATGTGGGTGTTGTCCTGTCTGTCACCAAAGTTCAGCTGAAAGCCCTAGTATTCCTCAAGAAACCCAATTCAGTAGCTAAAATCTTGTGAAAATGCATAAAAATCGAATATCTATGGATTTGCAAGTTTACTGCATTGCACCTTAGCTCTGGATAACCGAGTCAAAGATGCCGTTTGATTGGTTGGGGGCCTTTGTGCCCCTAGTATCACCTACATAACATTGAATCAACATTGATTCACTGATTCAACATCTAGATGTGGAAGCGTCATTCAGTCCATGTTGTTTCAATGTTATGTGCTACTAGGGGCATATATGCGTTGAAGTCTATAATAGTTTCCCACCTGTTTTAGATTTGAAAGGCGTAGCTAAGCTGACACGTGGAAACCTAAAACTTTAACTATTATTAATAAGCTCATAACCTCACGAACGAATTACCAAAAATGTATTTCATTTCCTCGGGATGGAGAATAAAAGCGTCAAAGGTGGTTGTAATTTCATGGTTGGAGGAGCCTTGGATGGTGCAGAAAGGCTACATACAATTTTCTTTTATGTGCAACTTTTCTAAGGATGACTTGTTGGCAGATAGCAGCTAACTGCGAATCGGAGGAGTCTTCAGCAGGTAAATTTCCGTGGAGAGATAAATCGAACAGAGAAAGTAAAATTTATTTTGGATAGCATCAAATCTGGAAATTGTTCAACAGGAAATATCAGCTCGAACGGTTGTCTGTCATGCAATGGATATAAGAAGTGATTTATGAGGCACCTTCCTAGGCATCTCCGTTGCATTTAATTCACCAGCCACTCTCAGAGCACGGGTAAGTTTTTTGGAGACCCTAGATCTACTGGCATTTGCTGCTGAAATCGTGTATGTAGTTTTATTTGGTGATCGATCAAATTATTCGTGCGACATGATTTTGACTTTGAAGATTTCAGGTATTTGAGGTTTATGGCTTTTCGTAATTGTATCTGGTCAAGCAGAAGATTCCCGAGTATAAAGGTCCTCAAGACGTTTCAAGACTCAAGGTCCTCATCCAGAAAGCAGCAGAGATCCTTAGCAGACCGATTGTCCTTATCGGGGAAAAATTATCCGGTGAGTCTGAATATTTCACTCATTTCTTTTGCTTCACCTCAAGAAATAATCCATGATCGTATTGGCCGTGCTTGGAACGTATCATTCTTAGCAGTAGAACAAAGAAATATATATTTCTAAACTGTGAAGTCGTCTGATGCAATCGAAGGGGGAATCCAGAATGTAAGTTAAGATCTAGTAAATAATCACTCAAAGTCATTATGAAATCAGTATTTCCAAGCCTTTTCTGATTTGTGTCCAACAATTATGACAACTGTTTGCGCTTTGCCTAGCCGTCGTGATGACGCGAAAGTACAGAAGCCATGAATACGCTTTAGTCTATTTGGACGACATACACGACCCTCCAAAAAGTATCTAGACACCCGTCGGTTTCACATCGAAGTCACTGCCACCCACCTCAATAGCGTGTATGTCCTCCTTTGGCTGCTATGACACACTCCACCCTCCTGGGTAGGCTTTCCATCAACGAACGATAGACTGCAGCCGGTATAATCCACCATTCCTCCTGCAGAACAATGACCAATTCAGCTACCGATGTGGGACGTGTTGGTCTGGCCCTCAACCGACGTTCCAGTTCAGCCCATAGATGTTCGATAGGGTTCATATCGGGATTCTGTACCGGCCATTCCAACTTTTGTGCATTCATGTCCATGAATCATTGTCCAATACCACCTGCGTTAGGGCATGGGGCATTATCCTGTTGAAACAAGCATGGGTCTGTACCAAAGATCTGCCGCATCGTAGGAAGCATGGATGAAATTGTTCAGTGTTAAGGTAGGTTTCAGCTTTCATGGTTCCTGGCACAACCACCTAAGGTCCCAGGCCATGCCATGAGAAACAACTCCGCACCATAACATCACCTCCTCGAACTTCATTGTGGTCATAATGCAATTCGGCATCAGACGTTCTCCAGGCATCCGCCACAACCACACCCGCCCATCCGATTGGAAAGGGTATAGTGAGATTCGTCACTCCGTAGAACTGATTTCCACCGCTCTATGCACCAATTACGGCGTTGTTTGTACCATGCAATGTGAGACTGCTAATTGCGTTTGGTAATGTTTGGCTGATGCCCCGCCGCTCTCCCATGAAAGCCGAGGCTGTGGAACTCGGTATGTAGGGTACTCATACAGACCTCAACCCCTATCGACGCCTTAAACTCCTGGTTGATATTTTGCAAAGAATGTGTGGCGAGATTTACGTGCCACCCTTCCGAGTACCCTCCGGTCACGTAGAGTGAGCTTCCGTGGTTTTTCTGTGCGTTGTTGGACGGTGGTGGTACTGTCACGATTCCATTTCATGATAACATCACCGACGGTCGACTTTGGATAGTGCAGGCTATTTCGTAATTGCACGAATCGACAGGCCAGCGTTGTGACATCCGACAATAATACCCCTCTCGAAATCAGTCAGCTCGTCTCCTCGTACCATGACAACAACCACTAAATTGTGGGGGTCATACGTCTTCCTTATATACCGATACTAGTCACGCGTTTCGACGAGAAGGTGCATTGGACTATGAAAACAGGGGTGCCCAGATACTTTTTGGTAACGACCCAACCGGCAGGATCATTGCGATTCCAGAATAAGCCATCATTTACAGTGTTCTCTCAAAGCTCTGCGTATCAACCGCTTGGACATTGTATGTCTTGCGCACCTCCACCCCATCCCCCTCCTATTCACGGAGGTGACGAGGTCACGATACGACTTTTTCGGATCCCGAGAAATAAATGGGTGGATATCTTATCCCCGGCGAGAAAGTAATCCTTTCTCAAGGTATGAAATGGGACACCAAATGTGATACGCTGGGACTTTTACACATCCCTGCGAAAAATTCCGTATCGGAGGTGTGAACACACGGAGGGTGGGGGGCGGAGGCATGCATAGAATGCCTTTTTCTCCCGTGGTAGTGTTATTGATGGCATGGAAATATATAATTTACTAGCTATGGTTGCGCCTTCGGCGCTCCATTACCTTGGAGAGTCATTAATTAATTTATTCCTTGCGAAATGGCAAACACGTATTTAAAGTACGTCCCCATTGAAAGACGTGAAATATGGGGGACAAAAGCCTTGATATTTATCAAAATCTTTACCTATATGATTTATATTGTGTCTAACTTGAAATCTTTTCTTGTGTCCCTTTTTGTAAGGGTGGAGAATAAATTTTGAAATACTTCCCTCCTATAATCTACGCTAAGGGAACATTTTTCAAAAGTAGGATTTCTCATCTACTCAGCCATCAAACAGGCACTTCTGAAGGATGTCTAAATTTTCTGTTTCTGTTTCGTTGGATAAAAAAACAAATTCAGGAAAATGGGACTGAAAAAATGCCCTGATGGATTTTAACAAAATATTTTTTCTTACGAAATGTAGAATGAAGGAACTCCATGCCACCAAATTTCAGCTTAATTCGTTTCCTCTTTTTGCTGGCAGAAAAAAATTTCATGGAATAACGACCCACCAGAAAGCTGCGCTCTGAGGAGACGCAAAACAATAGTTGACTTTTTCCTTAAGTCAATATCACGGCTGTTATGCGCGCGTCAGCTACTTTCTATTTCTGCCCGATTCGGTAAGATATGAAAAATTCTTTGGAAACGTTATATTCCCAAGAAATATGAACCCCAAAAATATTTCGGAAATTCGACATTTGACATTTGAGCAGAGTGCTTCAAGAGTCACGTTCTTGCAAAGGTTAAAGCTTTCCATGGGTCTCCGATTAATTGAAGCAAAGAATACTATTTGAAAGTATGTTCCCTGAAAAGGTGTGCATCACCAAAGTGGATTATTTCCTGAACTCAGCATGTGAACTTATGTCAGTCAGTCAGCTACTCTCAATCATCTATATATAATACTATGCTATGGTCGCACCTTCGGCGCTCCCTTACCTTGGATAGTGATTAATTCATTTATTTTTGCGAAATGGGAAACACGTATTTAAAGTACGTCCNAACCAAACGAAAGCCAAGGTATGACCGGGAATTGAACCTGGCCCTTTTGACTTCCAGACAGACATGTTACCACTACCCCACAGAACGCATCACATACAGTTTATTCTCTGAATGCCATCCTCATCTGTCACAAAAAAATATTCATGAAAAACGTTTCCCCCCAAAATTTGTACCCCCAGGGCATGCACCTCTAAAGTCGGATTTTTTCTGAACTCTGCATCCCAAATGGTACATGTGTACCAAGTTTCAGATTTCTAGCCCTTCTAGAACATGGTTAGAATTAGCGTCAGTCAGTCAGTCAGTCAGTCACCATCGTCTATATATATTAGATGAAAGTAGAATTGTTTCTTTACCCAGCTATTCATCAGGTACTTCTTTGCCAAGTTTAAACTTTCTTGCATACTCCGTTTTGCTGGTTCGGAAAATTCAGGAAAATTTGCAAAATATGTGCCCTCGGGCGTTTTAACCGAAAAATACCATTTTTACCGAAATCAAACCTCTGTGAACTACATGACCACCAAGTGTCAATCTTATACGTCTGCCCTTTTCGTTGGTGAAAAATCATGTTTGGAAATGCTGACCCACCCTAAAGCTATGCCCAGAGGGAATGCACCATGAAAGCTGAATACTCCCTCAACTCAATAATATCACGTCACTTATACGTGTGCCAAGTTTCACCTTTCCTTTTCTGTCCAATTCGCCACGACGATTTCTTTTTTTTTTAAACATCGCCCCTTGAGAAATTTTCCCCCGGGGATGAATGTCATGATCCTGATGTTTTAAGTGTAATGCTGCCATTGATTACACCTGGTTTGAGGGGTGATACAAAAACTCCAGTACTGACACAAAACACGAGAGCATGATACTATAAATGCTTTTTTTTTAAACATCGCCCCTTGAGAAATTTTCCCCCGGGGATGTATCGAGACTTCACATTTTTCTTTAACTCCTTATCTTGGTAGTTATTTTTCATGCAAAGTTCCAGATTTCCATGTCCATCGGTTTAACTAATGCAAAAAAGTATGTGAAAACATCTCCCTTTGAAATGCCCCCAGGGGATTTCATTCCAAAGTCTGAATTTTTCTGCACGCAGCATCCCTGTAGGTAATAATGTACCAAGTTTCATCTTTCCACACTAGTTCAATACACCTGGACAAAACAAAATACTTGAAAACGTCAGCCCCCAGAAATATGCCCCAAGGCATGAATCTAAAATTTTGAATTTTTTTACTGATCTTATCGTGTCAGTAGGCACATCCATGCCACGTTTCAGCTTTCCATGTCTCTCCGTTTTATTCAAGCAATGGGACATGGAAGGCAAGAGAAGCCAAGAAAGTAGTGCATGTAATGGATGGGAATTGAACCCTGGCCTCACGATTACCAGTTAGATGTGCTACCCCTACACCACCGAAACTGTGACATGCATTGGCATCTTTCGATGACATCCTTATATATCACGAGGTATATTTAAAAAAAACTTCTACCCCCAAAATGTGTACCCCCAGGGCATGTACCTCTAAAGTCGGATTTTTTTCTGAATTCTGAACCCCAAAAGGTACATGTGTACCAATTTTCAGATTTCTAACCTTTCTGGAACATGGTTTGAATTAGCGTCAGTCAGTCACAATCGTCTATATACGAGGGTCACTCAATAAGTTATCTACCTGAATAAGAAAGAAACATCCGAGGNCCCCCCCCCCCCCCCCGCTCGGGGCAGTTACGTTATCGAAAATATCGACTGTCGCAACGGCAGGAAAAAAGTGTGAGCCGAAGAGAGTGAGACGTACACCTGGAGGGCAGGCATGATGGAGCTGCACATGCGCGGGTGCACTTGCGACACTGATGCTAATTCTAACCCTGTTCTAGAGAAGTTAGAAATCTTCAACTTGGTACACATGTACCTTTTGGGATGCAGAGTTCAGAAAAAATCCGACTTTGGAGGTAAATGCCCTGGGGGTACACATTTTTGGGGGGGCGGAGAAGTTTTTAAAGATATATATTGTGACGGATTAGAATGGCATCGAGATGCATGAATGGATGTCCGTAGTGCGCGGTGTAGTGGTGGCACACCCGACCGACAATCAGGAGGCCTGGGTTCAATTCCCGGCCGTTCCTTAGCTTTCATTCGGCCTCATGCCTTCCAAGTCGCGTTATTCATTCCCCCTCAGTAACGAAATTTTTTGCTTTAGTAAAACGGAGAGACATGGAAAGATGAAACTTGCCATGGACATACCTACCGAGACTATGAGTTCAGGAAAAATGTAAACTTTTAGATCCATGCCCTGTGGGTGGCATATGTTTAGGGTTCGAAGTTTTTCAAGTAATTTTTTTTTGCCATGGCGCATTGAGCTGGTGTGGAAAGATGAAACTTGGTACATAACTACCTATTGGGATGCTGCGTGCAAAAAAATTCAGACTTTGGAAGTAAATGCCCTTTGGGCACAAATTTCAAGGGAGATGTTTTTAAATAATTTTTTGGCCTCAGTTAAACTGATAAGCATGGAAAGCTGAAACTTTGCATGAATGTAACTACTGAGAGAAGGAGTTAAAGAAAATGTGGGAACATGGAAATGGAAAGGTGAAACTTGGCACATGTATAAGTGACATGGTATTCTTGAGTTGAGGGAGTATTCAACTTTCATGGTGCATCCACTCTGGGCATAGCTTTTGGGTGCGTTGGCTTTTCTAAACATGTTTTTTCACCAGCGAAAAGGGCAAACGTGTAAGGTTTAAACTTTGTGGCCATGTATTTCTCTGAGGATTGATTTCGGTTTTAAAAAAATGGAACTTTTCGATTTAAACTCCTCAAGGCACATATATTGTAAAGGGCGCATTTTCTCGCATTTCTGTTCCTGCAAAACAGAGGCAGCGAGAAAGTTTAAACTTGGCAAAGAAGAACCCGATGTACAGCTGAGTTCAGGGGAAGTTCTACTTTGATGATACATGCCATAGGGGCACACCTTTTCGGGAACATATTTTCAAATAGTTCTCTTTGCTTCAATCAAACGGAGACATAGGGAAAACTGAAACTTGGCAATAACGTCACTGCTGAAGCACTGAGCTCAGGAAAAATGTCAAATTTCTAAAATATTGGAATTTTGGGGGAGATATTCCTTCAGGACGTTACGTTTTCGAAGAATTTTTCATATCCTAGCGATTCGCGCAGGAATAGAAAAGTAGCAGCTGGCGCACGCATAACGGACGTGATGTTGATTTAATGAAAAATTCAACTTTTGTTGTGTGTGCCCTCAGAGCACAGCTTTTGGGTCGGTCGCTTTTCCAAATGCATATTTTACCGTCAGAAAAAAAGGGAAACGTATTAGGATGAAACTGGATGGCATGGAGTTCCCTGAGTCTACATTTTACAAGGAAAAAACATTTTGCTAAAACCCATCAGGGCCTTTTTTTTGGGACCCATTTTCCTGATTTTTTTTTGACCCAACGAACGAGAGACAGAAAATTTAAAACTCCCTCAGAAGTACCTATTTGATGGCTGAGTACAAGAAAAATCCTACTTTTGAAATATGTCCCTTTAGAGTAGATTATAGAAGGGAAGTATTTCAAAATGTATTCTACCCTGACAAAAAGGGACACATGAAAAGATTTCAAGTTAGGCACACTAGAAACAATAGAAGTAATGATTTCGATAAAAATGACGATTTTCGTCCCCATATGTCACGTATTTCAATGGGGACGCATTTTAAATGCATGTTTGTCATTTCGCAAAGAATAAATGAATTAGTCACTATCCAAGGTAATGGAGCGCCGTAGGCGCGACCATAACGAGTTTGTTTCCCCGAAGGGCAAATAAACTCGCTAGTATTATATATAGAGGTCTTTTTTAATATTTGGATTTAAATCGTGATTTTTTAAAGTGAATATTTAGATAAGGTATGATAATTTTCGGCAATCAGGAGCATTTCTTTTACATTCTCCATTTCACGACCTTCAAGAATGATCATGTAAAATTTATTGGGAAAATAAAAAAATTTCAGAGGAAAATCCCACATATTGACGTCATGACTCAGTTTCGACTGAACGTGAATAAGCCATTCCTCTGGTGGATGGCCACGGTGGTGTTAAATTTGAGGTACAGCTGTGGAGATTCCACCTCTGCCAGAGTACAGTTCACCTCATGAAGATCCCATATGGAGGGCGTGTTATTCGACTGGAAAAGTTCATTGACAACACAAGATACTAGGAGATTGAGGGACCTGATTTACAGCCTGGATGATTTTACACCAGGGAGTGTCGAGTGAAACACGATCATAATTTTTATACTGAGGCTGTTCCCCCGACTGCTGAAGTTACTCTCACCAAGTAGACTCGCACATGCATGTGCGATACATGAAATACAAGTATGTATTTACGTCATGTACAGTGGTAGCACCTTCTGCAGAATGGCGTTCCGTTTCAGAAGTGCATCCAAAGAAATACACCCAGGAGTAAGGCAATATTTATTTACTGTTTGAGGGACCCCATGAAAGAACGTTTACTGTAGAAAGATCTCTGTGTAGGAAGACTGCAGTGTGACCAAATGTGCATAATATGAAAGGAGATAACATTAGCAGTTAACGTTGAACATCGAGGATACTGGCACTGCTCCTCCCCCACCCACCGTCCCATACCTGGATGCAGTTACAATTAGCGGCAGTAAACTTGCTTTCATGAACAATTAGTTTTGGTAAAATTGTTATGGTTCTCCGATCCAGGAGGAACCTCTCCTCCTAACCGGTAGCTTGAGTCACAACATATTGGTCAATGTTACAGTCAATTTCATGTATTGCCTGTCATTGATGAAAGGAGAATGAAAGGAGCATGAAAGGAGAGAGAATAAACGCCAGAAGGACGGCACACTGGTCGCGGGGACTTTCGGAACCAACCTTATGACCAACCTTATTTTGCATTTTTTAAGCTTTTTCGTAACTGTAATTTTCATTATTTATATGTTGTTTCATATTTTGTATAAATTTACCATACCATACCATATATTATATATTATACATTTCTTCAAATACCTGAATATTACAAATCTAATGGGTGAAGGAAGACCTCTGACAGAACTGAGGCATGTATAATTGCGACCATTCTAGCGTAATATGAAGCGCGAAGTCAAAAGAATCCTTTAAAAAATTGTCGTAGAAACAATGTAAATGTAATGTTCATTGGAATGGACGCCAAGTCTGAAAGGGTTAAGATTCTGAATCAATTACTACTAGTACGCCTTTCAATCCGAGAGCGTCTGTTAGATGGACATTCCTAATCATTAAATGAATTAGAAATAAGGAAATGTCTGAAATGTCTAATCCCGAGGGAAGATGTAGACGCTTACGACCCGAGAACCAGAGGCACTAGGGATCACTTCGGGGATTTATCCTATAGATATCTATTACCATCTCTGAACTCCTTGTTCAAACGAAAAAGGGGAGGAATCTCAATCCACAGGAGGGTTCTGTTGTAGGGCGTGGACCATTGCTTCTTATTAAAATATCTAAATCAGGATGCATGTAAGCCTTCGTCTGTAATCCACGGTTGACAGTAAAAAATTAAGGGAAGTAGCCAAGGACTAATTATTTGTACATTAAGGGTGTCGCCAGCACGAGCTTGTTCGCTGAGATCAAGCTTGACCCCTAGTGGAATAGAATCGTAACGAGGCTTCCATAGTGTGGCTCACAAAACGCTGCTCCTCCATGTATGCATAGGCTCTTGAAGATTCAATGATCAATTTCTTATTTATTGAATGCATCAAGCCTCTTCTTTAAATTGGTCATGGTAGGGGCAGTCACCACATCGTCACTAAATGCATTCCATGCGTTGAGAGGCCAACAAGTAAAAAAGGTTCGTCGCAACCTCTACCTCTCCTGGGATTTTTGCGCAATTTAATTGGGTTCCCTCTCCTTCTGCTGCTAACATCGCACTGGAAAACCTACCACTCTCGATGTTATCGATTCCCTTAAAGGAGGTCTCCCCTCGCAAAGCTTCTCATGAGTGAGTACAGACCTAACGCTTCTCATACGGAAGTCCCCTAACCTTCTTGATCATTCTCTTGGCTCGCCTCTGAACCCTTCCGAACGGCGGTATATTATTTTTATTTGTAGGCCTCCCAAACTGAACGCGATACTTTAAATAAGGGCTTACCAGCGATGTATATCATGAAGAATAGCGCTCGAGCATTAGCTGGCTATAGAAAGTCGGATTGTGCCTAGAATCGTGTTACATTTAGCTACCGTCGCTTTCTCGTACGAGAACTTGAGGTGAACCTCGTCTATATTAATCCCTAAAGTTTTCTCTCCGTTTACCTCCTCAGGCCTATCGACGCCGAACTTATTAAGAGACCCACCGTTGTTATGACCGATGTGAAAAACCTCACACTGACTTTTCTTAAACCTCATGAGCCATTTCTTACTCCATTCCACTGGATAATCAAGGCATATGCAAATCCTTCACTGCCCATCACATTGGCCTTGACCATTTTCAGCAACTCGTTTTTAAGAGGGTGCAGGCTATCCTTGGATCGTGCTCATCAAACTCATGATCATCCGACTCAGTTACTGCTTTCCTCATGATAAAGCCCTCCTTCAAGTAAATATACTAACTTGGAATCCCCCAGGGAAAAATTATTATTTACTAGATGTATTCCTGCTACAACTCTTGGCGATTAAAGTACATAATTAACGTTTTCCAGGCACCTTCTTCCCAAAAGGGAAGGGTGGGAATGAGGACCTGCAAGGTATGCTACTCTTCGCTCATGAAGATGCTCAACACATCTCCATCCTCCCTGTGGTTCCTCAACGCAGTGAGTCATCTATGCTATATCTCTTACCAACTGCATTTGCAATTTGGACAGTCAAATATTATGCTGATAAAAGTTTAAACTACAGGTATTGTGATAAGCAAAGTATTCCAGGTAAATAGAAAGATAGAAAGAATGGGAAGTGAAACTGCTCCCAGTAATGGATTATAACTGAATGAATGTTACTTTTCAATATTCCCAGCAATTAATATCACAACTGAATATTGGAATATTGCTTCTTCTGAACAGTGATTCAACATTTCATGGAAATCGACACAGTTCACATATCAATGGAGGCTTATTTGCAGTTTTAATTTAATGACACGTTCCTATAATCCCTATAAATGACACTGCTGAGCGTTGGAGGAGAAGCTTTCCATCAACGTTGGTTTGTGGCACTGGAGAGGTTATTCGTCGTCTCCCATTGGATTGGCATACTACATGACGTTACCAGAAATATCGTTCACAAATGCCATTGAAGAAGGTATCATTGTATCCCATCACTTCTTACATTTTCAAACGGTGCTGTATTTGAATCTTCAACGTAGATGACACCGAATAGGCAGAAGCTGAACGCTCACACAACGGAACTGTTTGCTGGGTAAGTACAGGGTGGCCCAAACTAAAAGGGCACTATTTTCAATATTCATTTTAGGTGTGATACTTTCATGGATATTTTTTTGGTTACATGCTATGGACTAAGAAAATCAGTTACAACATCTTATTTTTCAGCCTTGAAATATCTCATTGGATGACTTATAAAATAATTATTAAATTTTGGTTACCTAATGTCGCCGTTGCGCTCACAACTTGATCCGACATCCACTCCATGTCCCTGACACTCACAAGGAAAAGGGAAACACTGACCTCAGCAAATATCGCAAAGATGATTGAATGTTCGTTGCCACCATATGCGGTCGCTAAGTGGAACGTCAATTTTTCAATGATGAAATTTGATCATTTTTCTGTCATCCTTAAAGATATTTCAAGACTGAAAAGTAACATTTTATATCTGAACCTTTCTTTTTTCCATCACACGTAACCCTTGAAGGAATCACATCTAAATTAGGCGTCGAAAAAATAGTGTCCTTTTATTGAGCCACCCTGTACTTCCAGCCATGCATACATGTATGTATATTTCTATGCGCAAACCTGGGATAATCAGTGGGGGCAGGGGAGGCAAGGGAGGCTCGGCCTCCTAAAAATTATTAGGAGACCCTTCCCCAAATAATTAAAAATAAGCATAACGATAGCAAATAGCAGGAAATCTCAGATAATGATTGAATTAATTCTTAATTGACACAAAACGAGCGAAATTCCTCTCTGGCAGTTTACACCAGAGTGTATGGAGGCCTCCACAAGCTCATTGACAATGCACAGGGACATCCCGCAGAGAGCAATACAATAGTGAACTAGAGCAGGTAGGTCGGCCTAGCCGTCTGCATTGCGCCTGGGCCTACTAGCAGGAGCTAACTTTCCTTTAGGCCCCTTTGCCTCAAGTAGAGAGCTTTTCGATCATCCAAATTCACATTGCCCATATATAGGGTGTATGACAACTCCCTATTTTGAAAGGTTTGTAATTCTTTATTTTTTAAAAGAAATTCAATGAAACGAATTGTGAATTATGCACCGATTAGTGAAATTTTTTCGTTTTTCCTTTCAGGTTTTTTTAATTTCAGGTTAAAGAATGCCTAACAGAATAGCAGTTTAACAAAGGCCCATAATAGCTGCCTGTTACCAAGTTTGGGGATCAACAATTAATGTTCGGCGATGGTGGAGGGTTGAAAATGGTCCTCATACAACACTGGATGCAAATATTTGGAAATAAATGTCATTCGAAGTTAATGACAACCGGTTCAGTAACAGACAACACCAAATCATGACGACCACCAACCTCGCAAACACCTGAAAACATTGAAATGTCGAACGCAATATTCACAACAATTTTGGTGAATCAGTTTGTGCAGGCATTCGTTCTTACTGAACTAAATGAAATCTCAATGAACTTGAATACATCAGCAATGCTCTTCATAACGTACCTCGAGACATGTTACAATCAGCCATGGGAAACATACCTGTTCTCTTAAAGAAATATGTTAAGAAGGATCTTACGTGGAAGTATGAAGATTAAACGAATACCTCAGTAACTGAGCATAATTCACAGTTTCTTTCATTAAATTTCGTTTAAAAATTAGTTCCAAGCATTTTAAAATGGGGATTTACTCATCATACACCATATATATATACGCAGTTGCCATGGATTACCCGGTAAACGAACGGAATCAATAGGCGCGGTATCGCCTATTACCCTTCTTAAACCCCTATCACAACAAAGTTCAGCCTCCTACTAATTCCCTCTGAGAGCGTCAACAGAAACGAAGTTTGGCATGCTTTTTCCTCTCTCAGTACACACTTTCTCTAACTAACTTGAAGCCCCATCTCCCCGGAGTTGTGGAGACCACTGAATCTCGAATTTTGATTTTGTGAATTTCTTTCCATTTTATTCCTTCCGCCTGTTTTTTTTTCTCCCTACCTCACTCCTGGGGAGTTTTGGGAGGAATGAGGTCAAGCAAACGAAAGATATTATCAGACTTATAGGTGACGACAACTGTCCTTGTTTTTTGCAGTACCCCATTTCACCATAAGAAACGAAATTAGCTCCCGTTCATATTGACTTAGCGTGCTTGATACAGTTACATCCCCCAGTGTCGCTGGATGCCTAGCTGAATAATTGCCAGATTCATGACTGCTTTGACCTTCATATCAGTGCCATGATCGTTTTTATGCATAGGACTTTTGTGCTGAGTTCATAAGATGTGCTGAGAATGAAGTTTTCGTTAGCAGTGGCTAATCGATATGGTGGGATGTGGAGTAATCTTATTCAGACATCTTTGAATTAACTCGATGGCGCGCATCTTGGACTTCATGCTTCTGCGAGTAGTGCATTTTCATTCCCTCAATGAAGAAAAGCTGCACTCAATAGTCACAGTATTATGGTGATGAATGAAGAAGTTACCCAGAAATTATAATGAAATTCCCAAACTTTCTGAATGCCCTTTGTAACTGTTATTGGCCATCTACATTATCTTCCATAGTAGCTATCCCATTCTGTAGTTTTCTTCAGAGATAACTATTAATTTCACATGTTTTCAATGCTTCCTGGAAACTATTCCTAAGCAGAAGTCTAGATATTTAGATGTTGGACAATTGTTTCAGGAGTTTTCATAGATTTTGACATGATTTCAAAGTTGTTTGGAGACCACTGCAATCCATTTAATTGTAGAAAAAAATTGCATTTTCTCCTCCCCACCCTCTCATTTCCCGAAAGTATAAGAGTCCTTCACCTCTTTATACCTACTGTCCCCTATTCGAGCGGGTCCACAGACCACTCCCCGCTGAGAGAAGTCTGTTTTCTTAGAATAAGGCTCCCTTTTGCTTCCACTGCACCGTGAGGCACACAGTCCCCATGTTATGGTCCATGGATAGAAAGTTAGCAGAATTAACACCACTCAGCCCAGGTAAGTAGTAAGTCGTGGTGTCTCTCTCCCAAACTCCCAACTTGCAACCCTAGCATGTTACGTCCTGTTGGGGAAACCAAGCGATACAAAGTATTACGTCATAACCATCACCCAACTGCGGTTAACACAAATCATGTTAACGTGAAATTTGACATGTAACATATAATGCCTGGATCTGAAAAAAATACTGATTAAGTCCAATTAATCTTACAGTACTAGGACTACAAAATTCACATTACGACGGTAACTAATGTGGACCAAACTCCCCACTATGTTTTTGAGGTCATGACTGTGTTTTGTGCTCTCGTACTATGATATTTACGAAAAAAAAATTAACTCTTGCATCAGTAATTTTGCTAGCCAGAGAGGGAGATGGGTTCATATGTCCTTCATTTGCAATGGTTAAGCCTACACCCTATGGAGAAAGTGTTTCCCTACTCTCCCATGTTTTCAGATGAATTCATCAGGAGACAAACATGGACCAGAGTTTTATCTGTCATAAAAACCAACCCAACCCAACATTACCTAGCCTAACTTTATATGGAAAACACTATCTCTTTGGGGGATGCACTTATTGTGCACATTATCGACCTTCAACCATTTAGTACTTCAATTTTCTTAAGGGCTAATAAATTGACCCAACATGCTAGAGAAATAGACATGAACATACATCTCATGTAACCATTCTTCGTTCTTCAGTCACTACAACGTTTCTAATGACAAGAAGATCTACAATTACAAATCATATGAATTAATCATGACCTCTTCTAAAATACGTGGTCTGATCAAAAAGTTCCAGTACTTTCTTGATAAAAAAATAAACCGTTTTATGTGGGGGACTAGGACTAGTGTGGGTGGGAGTGGGGGGGTAACCGCATGTATGGTGAAACCTCCTTTGCGCGAATCACGAGTGCTGAAATCCGGTCGTCGTTCTGTGCTCCTCGTTGAATTTTCGATCATGCATCCTGATGCATCATGAGGTTGTCCCTCAAGGCCAGACAGTTAAACAGGCTTACTGCAAAGATGTTTTTACCCATCTGCGAGAAAAAATTAGAAGAAAACGGCCGCTACTTTTCCAATATGAAGCTTGGTTTTTGCATCACGACAATGCTCCAGCCCACACTGCTCTCACAATTCGAGAGCGTTTAGCTAAAAAAAGAAATTTCTGTGTCGCCCCACCCTCCCAATTCACCGGACCTGGCTCCGTGTGACTTTTTCCTGTTCCCCAATGTTAAATTTCGCGCGAAATGAAAAACATTTGAAGGCATTGGAGGTCATATCAAGGAAAATGCGACGAGACAGCTTAAGTGTCTTACACTCCAGAACTTCCAGCACTCCTTCCAGAAGTTGCAGGAGCATTGGGATAAGTGCATAGCATCGAGGGGGGAATACTTTGAAGGAGACAACAATTAATTTTAATTTACTTATGAAAAATAAAGTTTACGAATAAAAGTACTGGAACTTTTTTATTATCAGACCTTGAATGTCTATTTCTGGGAATTTTTGGAAATATAGAATACAGAAAGTCCCAAAGAAATAAATTAACCAAAGCAAGGGCCCTCCTCACCCATCTGTGAATTATACTAGTAGCCTGACTTTCGTACTTTTTTAGACAAGAATAATGGTATTTGTGCCCTTGGACGGTCAAAATGAGAAGCCCATTGGACATCCACTAAGTATCCATCTTTAAAATCCATTGGATATCTAAATATCTCGCCCAGGTATTATCCTTGGAAGTATAATGGAAGCCCAGGTTCTTCTTACTATAGATCAAATATAGATAGCCCACAGGATAGTCCCAGGAAAATATCATCTACAGCGAGTTGGTTACAAACTCGCTATTGTCGCCCCTTCAACGCTCCATTGCCTGGATTGTGATTTATTCAATTATTTATTTTCAAAGTGACAAAACCGTTTTAACCCCTTAACTGGGAACTTGAGAACGCATATGTGCGGTGAGTCCATTGAGAGAAGGCAGGTACCAGACCGCACATATGCGGCGACTCCATTTAAGGGGTTAAAAGTGTGTGTGCGTCGAAAATGTATCGAGAGCGAACAAACCGATATTTTCATCGGAATAACTACTTCCATTGTTTCTTGTGGGCCTGACTTCATATCTCTTCAGAATCTGCCCAGAGGAGTCATATTTGAAAAGTAGGACACGTACTCAGCAATCGAACAGGTACTTATGCGCCAAGTTTCAACTTTCTTTAGTTCTTCCTTCAATGAATCAAAAAAGTTTCCAGAAAATGCACCTCCTACAAGAAAATATGCTCTCAAGGGTTTTACTTAAAAATGAACAATTTTTACAGAAATCAGTTCTCGGAGAACTATGTGCATACTAAGTTTCAACCTTATCTGTTTGCTCTCATGGCTTGTGCAAAAATATATATTTGGAATTGCCGATATAGCCAAAAGCTGTGCCCCAGGAATATGCACCACAAAACTTGAATTTTTTTCTGAACTCACCCTTACCTCAGCTATTGCTGTGCCGAGTTTCACATTTCTATCTCTGAACAGAGGAAAAAAAAATTTTTTGAAAATGACACCCCCGAATGTATACCCCCAGGGTTTGTACCTGAAACTTGACATTTTTTTCTGAACTTCATGTCTTAGTGCGCACATCCATGCCAAGTTTCAGCTTTTTATGTCTCTCCGTTTGAGAAAACCAAATATATCTCAATAAAAAAATAACCCCCCCCCAAAAAAAAGGGTGCCCCCAGGGCAGGCACCTACAAAGTCGGATATTTTCTGAATTCTGCATCTCAAAGGTAAATGTGTACCAAGTTTCAGATTTCTAACTTCTCAAAAACATGCTTAGAATTAGCGTCAGTCAATCACGATCGTCTATACATATTAGATGAACTAATTATTAACTGTTGCCGCTGGCACACTGGAAATGAACTGTACCAATCTTGTTCATCACAGTACTCTTGCAGCTGTCCTGTACAGGCTGTGGTCCATGCCAGGAATATTTCTATGTTACTGTCCATTGTATCATCTTTGTGTGACACGTGACTCTTCCTGTCTCGCCACCCTGGCTTCTGTTCGTCAGTCTCATGTGCTCTGTCTATTAAGTGAGTCCTTTGTATCTGTGTCTTTGTCTTTGGAATTTGTCCGCTCATGCTTCTCTATTCAGCCTTGGAAACCTGGACCTTGTTTTCTCCTTGCGGACTGGAGAAACTTCTGTATGAATTGAGTATCTCAGCAGAGGATTACCTATATGGCATTGTGTTCCTTTTTCTGTTCTTTTGAAACTCACTCCAACCACAAGAACTTCCTTTTCTCCCCATAACCAACAAGTCATCTCTGTTATCTGTGGTGTGTCTTTCTTCACCTCTTTACTTACATTAAACCACTGTTGTGTCTTCTTGAACACTGTTCTTTCAATTGTATAAGTTATCATATTGACAGCTTGTCCTGTCTGTGGAGTCAGGTCCGATAAATTGCCACATATACAACTCTTGTACTAAAATTTTCTCTTTCAGGCACTTTGAATTCAAAAGTAAGAGCAACATGGCCCATTTTGAAGACTTTCACACAACAGCTCTACCCAGCAAATTCCAACCTCACAGACCTTCAGTATAGTTTTAAAAAATACCCCTGGGAGTTAAAAGACAACCCAACCATGAATGTACATGCCCAAACAAAATGCAGATCCACTACACTCTGGGATAGAATTAAAACCTCATCCTCAGGCAATCTCGAAATACTTAGCAATTTGGGCATTTGTGTTGTGATTGCTGAAAAATAAGAAATCAGAGTGAAGCTTGGTGAAGTATAAAGTATAGAAGTGAAGTATAAAATATTGGTTCTTGATGACTGTATACAACTTGCTGAAAATTGGTTGAAACTTTAAGTTGATGATGTCCAGATGAGATCCCAAGCAGCATGTTTACGTGAACAAGATATCAATTCCTTGCAAACAATGTAAATTTATTGCGATTGCCATGAAAATGACATCACGTTTACGTAAAATTTACCTTCCTATATTTACGTCACCAAAGTGTACGTGTATTTTACATAAACTACACGTCACTCCATTTGACGTGATGTACATGATATCAAGTTTATGCAAAATTAATGCCACAACATCCATATGAAACTTTAGCTGACCATCCCACAGCTGCAGTACCAAGACTCCTCACTAGATGGAACCCTTGTTCTCTGCATTTGACAAATACTATTAAGTACTGGCTTTCCTGATAAAATATTAGATTTTCTTACCATCCTTCCACTTTTTATTATGCAATCTATGAATATATATATGGAAATCGTGAAATTATAATATATTTTTTTAAAATAAAATATGACTCAGGGAATCATTAAATGCTGAAGTTAAGATTTTTATTACAGCAGTGCACGGAATTAGGGAAGAGTAGAATCTCAGCTGTACAAGGACTAAATCTTTTCTACCCTAAATGGTAGAGAGCTCCCATCTACTCCTCCTCCCGAGGTTCCAGTACGGGAGGTGGAAGTGGTAGATTATTTTGGTACTCTTGAGTGCTGATGAGGATGAGTGTACTCATCCAACCACTCTTAAGTTCTGAAGTATGGAAAGGAATGGGAGATAAAGTATATCAATTCTTTCAAAGGTGCTGATTGGCTCGTTAAAGACACATGAATGCTAAAGGGAAATTAACATAAATCTTGCGTAAAATCAACGTGAAAATACTGTTAGGAAAGCAAACGGTCATGTAAATTTTACGTAAAATTGATGTTAATTTTATGTCACTGTTTACGTATCACAGAGGTGACATTTATGCAAACATGTTGGCATTATATTGACAATGGTTTGCGTAAAAAATGATATGAAATGGACAAAAAATGTACATTTAGTTTACGTAAAATTAGCATAAACATGCTGTTTGGGATTGGTTCAGAATTCACTGAACTAATATCCTCTTCTGAAGATATTGTTTCTGTATTCATTATCAACAAAGCCATCAGCAACCAGGGACAGTAGGCTGGACTGGTAACTAAGAAACACCAACAACATTTGCACATGTCTTTTCTCTCCAGTGCTTCGATATATTAATACTATTCACATTAAATATAATCTACTCATCTGAGCAATTGAGCATTTCATTGTCCTGAGACGTACAAATGCGAGGGAAAAAGTGGAATTGTGTCGTTACAAGGAGCCGCATTCGGCTGAAAGTCAGCAAAACATCGCGAATCATTTTTCAAAGCTGTGTAGTTTTCGTTCTCCATTGGCAGCATGAATGAATTGAAGTGGATTTCTTTGCTAATTCTACTTTAAATTGAATTATTTCGGAAATTTTCTGTTTTTAAGCCGCGCTTTTCGATTTAGCGCCACCCTCGATATAGCGCCAAAATCGGCGAAGACCAACAGTGGCGGTATATCGGGAGTTAACTTTATCAAGAGTTGACTCTTGGTACTTCTAGTGTTAACGCCATCTACAGCAAGTGGAGGGTTTTCCACACCTAATGAACTGTGAACAGGTCGAGTCTGAAATAAGGAAGAACATTCTTCCTATCTCTGAAAGAGGAAAAGCCCATCGTACTATGCAATCATCTTCATGCCCCATTTGAAACCTTTCCACGTACTCTGTGCCCGATAGTGAAGCAGGGGATTCGCTCAAACATGTCAAAGAACGACATTGCCTTTAATCAGAGAGCTCATGGGTTGCCATGGTTACCATAACAATCAATGAAGTCTATGAAATCAAGTACATGATTGTTGCTTACATCGAATGGCTGAAAATTTTTTCAGAAAAAAAGATTGAATAATAGGGAGAAAATAATTTATAACTCAATTAGTAAAGAGAAATGCCGCTCTTCATCTCCAAAAATTTCATCTAAGAGATATAGTGATACAAGATTTCCATATCATGCCATTGAACATGAAGATACTTGATTTCCTGAACCATTTCTGTTTGGTACTAACGCACTAGTGAAGGTAAAATGAAAAGGGATGATGCACTTCAATCCCACGGAAATAGTTAAATCACTAATAATAATTAAACTAGTGGCAGGTAAAACTGGAGGAAAGGAAATAATCTGTTGTGGAAGGAATCAACATGATCATCAGAGATCACCTCCCAAAAGCCAAATGCCTTTGATTTTTTTTTACTTTTGGCTTTTCCCCAAAATCAAAGAGCCCTTGCATGGAAGAGTGTTTGACACCCGAAATAATGCCATTGAAGTTGTCAAAGGAGAGTAGGGAAAGTTCAAAAGAGATTCTGTGGAGTGCATCCAAAAATGTCTGCACAGCCTCAGGAAATGAATTCAAGTTGGTGATGACTATATGGAGAAATGCTCAATAAACAAGCTTTCGAGAGGAAATGAATAATAAAAAATTACATATCATCCTTGATTCAAATTAATCGAAATACCCGACCTCCCCCGTATGCTACTTGGGCAATGTCGTCTGTACCTTGTATAAAGCCTGCAGGCCCCATTTAACAGGAGATAATCTTCGACACTCGATCAGTGAATGGAGCGAATGACCCTAATGGGAATGGAAGCGAAGAAAAATAAAGATACAACACAGCACAGCGACAATCCGCAAATCATCTGTTGTCGTGGAAGGAGTCATCATGATCATGATCTTCATAGACTATCACCCAAATAGCACCAGAACGTGTTCAATGAACGTTTCATTCAATCGATTCCCATCGTTCCATTTACGTCCTTGGTATTGTTCTAACTGCCCAAATGTTAAAATTCAAAGCAATGAAAAACTTCAATTCATGAGTTCACTGAACTAACTTGAATTGGATATTTCCATGGAAAGTGTTCAATAAAACTTTATTTTTTAGGATTTCATCCATGCTCTTCGGCATCTACACGAATTTTCCAGCGTTTCCTCGACCGCTGGAAGCATTGCTGACACTCATCTTTTGGAATCACCAGGTCGCGAGCGCCGCGTAAACATTAAAACAAAATTTACAAGACTTTAAAGGAAAGAGAATGTTAAAGTCGTCAAAGACTGGACGAGGCGTTAGGGCACGAAGTTCAGCCATCCAACTCGCCGGATATAGCTCATAGTAATTTATTTATGTTCCCTAAGCCAATCAATGTGCTGCAATAAAGGAGACTTTATGCATTCAAAGCAAAATTGTAATCCGCAATCCCGTGCTTCATCAGCCATCCAACTCGCCGGATATAGCTCATAGTAATTTATTTATGTTCCCTAAGCCAATCAATGTGCTGCAATAAAGGAGACTTTATGCATTCAAAGCAAAATTGTAAGCGCGCCGCGAGCACTGCTGGTGATTCTAAAATATGAGTTTTAGCAATGCTTCCGGCGGCTGAAGAAACACCAAAAAATTTGTGTAGAAGCCAGAAAGGACTGGTTTAAAGGATATAGCAATCAGCAGTCTGAAAGAGTCAACACGGCGTCATAAAAATTAAGTCTTAGAACGTTTTCATCACACCTCATAATATCTTACACTGGCTGAGATAGACGCTCAGTTTCATTCCGGCCGCAGTGCATTCGGAGTCGAACCGATGCAGCTCGCTCTGGAGCTCCTGTCGAGAGCGGGTCAAAAGAACGGCATCGTCGGCAAAGAGAAGTATCCTCACCGCGACGTCACCGATGTCGACCCCCTCCAGGCCGAGGCTGCGCCTACAGATTCTGTCCATGTACACGAGGAACATGAAAGGTGAGAGGACACAACCCTGCAGGAGTCCAGCGCGTACCAGAAAACAATCCGAACTCCTCAAGCTCCCTCGGACGCAGCTTCTGCAATCGCAGTAAAGGGACTGAGCGACCCGTATAGTTGACCCTTCATCCCATACTCCTGCAGCACTCCTAACAGTTTTCTTCGGGGTACAGGGTCGTAAGCTTTTTCAAGGTCCACAAAGCACATTTATACATCTTTGGCATACTCCCAATGTCTCTCGAGGATCTGATGGAGAGTGGACAGCTGGTCCGTGGTGCTACGCCCTTCACGAAACCCGTACTACTCTTCTTGGATGGCAGCACCCACGACTGCCCGAGCTCTCTTTTCCAGCACCTTGGAATAGACTATACCAGGTATGCTGAGGTGAGTGATCCGACGATTGTTCGTGCACTCCCTCGAGTCCCCCTTCTTAAAAAGAGCAACCACCACACCGGTTTGCCAATCCCTTGGTGCCGCTCCCGATTCCAAAGCACCCTGACACACCCTATAAAGCCACGAGCACCTATCTGTACCCATTGCTTTCAGAGTCTCCGCCCGGATTTCATCCACACCAGAAGACTTCCCATTCTTCAGGCTAGCAATGGCCTGCAGAAGTTTCTCTATGGTGAGACTAGTCTCCGCAGTAAGAGGCTCCAGGTCGGGTAGGTCAGTCTCCACTGTTGGTGGGTTTAAGAGCTTTCAAAGTGTTCCTTCAACCTCCCTAGCATATCCGCCTCGGCAGCCAACACCTCCCCGTTTCTGTCTTTGATGACCCGGAGCGTATGTTGCCTGCCTTGCCGTAACCTTTGGATGGTTTCCCAGAACACCTTGATGGCAGTGTGGTAGTCTGATTTCATTTGATCGCCGAATTCCTTCTACGACTCCTGTTTCGCTTTCGCCACAACACGAGCAGCAGTTCGTCGCGCCTCGGTATAGCACGCCCTAGAAGAATCAGACCTACTGGACAAGTACGCCCGGTAGGCTACCTTCTTGTCAGTGACAGTCTCGAGCACCACTGGTGTCCACCAGGGCGTTCGCTTGGCGTTACCGTGAGCCACTCCGATGCGCTTCTCCCCACACACTCTTGCTGTCGCCGCCGAAACACCAGACCGAAATAGAGTCTATTCGGTCTGCACATCTGAAGTCTGGGGAGGCAGTTGGGAGTACTTCTCGCTGATATTCCTCGCAAATTCGTCACGAGTTCCCTCATCGCGAAGGGCATCCCACCTCATTCGTATTTCAACGCGTGCGGTTCTTTGCCTCGTTCTGAGATTCGCTCATATCCGAAGTTTGCTGGCCATTAGATGATGATCGGTGCTCAGTTCTGCCTCACGCCACACCCTCATGTCCGTCACAAGGCCCCACAAGTCCGCCGAAACGATCACGTAATCAATCATCGATTGCTGGCACACAGTACCAGTCCCCTGTGCCAGGTAAACTTGTGGATATCTTTGTGCTAGAAGAAGGTGTTGGTGATGGTCAGGCCATTGCCAGCACAGAAGTCCAGTAACTTTCTGCCACTCCAGTTCAGCGTGGCTTCCCCAAATCGACCGATCACACCACTCCATGTAGCATCGTCTTTCCCAACTCGTGCATTGAAGTCCCCCAACAGCACGACGCGGTCGCCGTTCGGAATCCTTTCCAAGGTTCTGTCACGTATTGAAGTGAGGATAGTCCCAGCATTAATACTTGACGGGGATTCTTAGGTTTTTGGGTTCGGTCCAGCAAACTCAGGAAAGGAAACTCCCTTTTCACTCTCAAAGCAAAGTGGAATTTATGTTCCCGTTCTCTACCTCCTTGATCGATCCCAAGGCCATGAAAACAAAACCCAAAAGGAAAAGAAAGGAAGGATAGGAAAGACACAAACAGACACAACACAAGGAACACAGCGAATGGCCGCGAACCCAAGGAAAATTTACCCCAGTGAACTATAGACTAAGAAAATGGGCTAAGTCCCTACAAAACTCCCTCCCAGGCCCACCCAACACGTTACTCTCTGCCTTTCCCATCCACACTCTCTCTCTCTTCCCGTTCCTTCTCTCGAGTCCCCTCTCTGCCTATATCCCCGCTCCCTCCTCAGTTCGGAGGTTCCGCCTTCTAACGGAACGGGATCCCATATTGGCAGATATTCACTGTGTGGAGGTTCGCGATTGGGAGGTACTGGAAGGCGTGACTGACACAGTGTATATGATGAGGATGAGTTATAATGGCGTCTTCTTGTTTGTAATTATTGGAAATTATGGGCTTAGCTGTCAGGACACTGGATCCGGAGANCAATTCCTGTTAAATTCTTCGGAGCTCCTATGTTGGATGCAGAGCCTTTGGTATGATTGCATTTTTCGCTTCTCGAGACTCCTCTGAAAGATGCGCTGGAATGACTCAGATATGAAAATGCGGAAGATTCGTGCACTTATTATTACATTATTTGCACGCGAAAAAGGAAAAGTTCCAGTCGGACCCGCCACGGTTGCCGGTGTTGTAAAATATTTCCTCTCACAATACACTCCCGATGGAGAAAAACCTGATGTGATGTCCACCGCTGGTATGTATTCTTCCGCCTTCGTCCATATAAGTGACGCATGTTTATTTTTTCTTCTCTTGGATTGTAATTCCATGACAGGGATCTTCGTCCGTGCTTTTCTTCAATCAAGTGGATTGGATCATTTCTATGGCCAATTTTTAAATGAACGAAATTTTGAGAGATATTCAGGGGTTACATCATGCTTTATTCACTGTCAAGCAGCACAAGATGGAAAGATGAAAGGGACCATCAATCAGGATTTAGTGAGCCTTCATCGCCTTGAGGAAGTTATGCCCACTCGCGATAGCATCTGGGAAAAGAAAATCAATTACAACAAAATTGATAGGGAATTACGTAACAAAGACTCTTCCATGAGATCAAAACCAAAACTATTAATGCACTGTTTGGCTGGAAAGGATTGCAAGACCAATCTGAAACAATTTGCAATTTGTGTTAATGCTTTTGATGCTTTTCCAATAAGTTGAATGTAATGAAAGGACGGTGCAAGAATTCATTCTTTTTCGTAAAGGACTTCGATTGAAGCTCATCCTGGGATTCATATACCACACGGGAGAGGAAGATGACTCACTCAGGCATCCGTCCATGTAACACCAGCAGGTGAAAGGTGCCTCGAAGCAGACTCCGACAGTGTCGGGGAAGACGTCAAGGCAGGCATCGAAGCAGCCATCATCGTCGCAGCCCTCAGCTGGGTCGCAGCAACAGGGTGTAGGGGGCTGCTTGGCATCTGAAGCAATCACAAAGTACAACATCCCAATGTTGACTCCTCCAGGAAAAATCAATTCTCCAGCACCATAACCGCAATCAAAGTGCTTCACAGCATTCCAAGCCGTATTGAAAGAGTTTAGGTTTTTCTGGATAAATTACTATCGGTTACACCTATTCGTCATGACCCAGCCCAGGTAGCACATAACATTGATTCAACGTTGATTTACAAAAAAGAGGATTACCCACTACATTAAGGTCACATTGAACAGCGTCGATTTTTCACGGTTCTACTCTATTGCACATCTAAAAAATACGTTAAACATGGAAGGTGACTTACAAGCAACAGCGCAGAGGGCGATGAGAGCGAAGATAGTCTTCATGATGCTGGGTTTTGTGATTCCGGACAGGACCTTTCGTCTGCTTGACAATGTTCCAGAAGCTGAAGTGTGAGGCTCCTTGGGACACTGCCCTGCTTTTATAGGCCTGAAATTCAGACCATGGCTGATGCGTGAGAACCAGACCATGCTGCTCTTCCTATCCGGGTGCACGAAATTTTTTTTCGTATGCTGGGAAGTAGGGGAAAAACCCATATCGATTTTGAAATATCTCTATTCTTGGACTTGTGATTCCTCTCTTCGAAGTATGTCATACCTACCTGAAACTCAAGGTTACGAGAGAGAGAAAACCGTGAGAGAGAAATTTCCGTCTCAACATCTTGCGACATAGCCATAAATTCTTGGACAACCAACAACGGTCTGCGCCACAATGCATCAAAAACAACTCGAGCCCGTTTTTCCAGACTCCGACGTACTGACCCCCAACCCACCTTCGCCACCTCAACCACTTTTCTTGGTATTCTCGGACACCCCCATTGTAGGGAAATGCAACGGGATGCCTGCCTGGGACCTTTAAGAAGTGTAACTGTGCTAGAACGCTACTTGTAAAAACAAATAATAATAATAGTAATAATCAAATAAATAAATAAAACAATACATTGATAAATAAAAGCAAAAACTTAAATTTTCTTTGAATCGTCCGCATCATGCTATGGCCGATTCCAGGTCAGCCTTTACTGCCATTAGCCTAAAATGATTCTATTCGACGCAACGTTCTGTCACGTATTAAAGTGAGAATAGTACCAGCATTAAGATTTGACGGGGATTCTTAGGTTTCGGGTTCGGTCCAGCAAACTCAGGAAAGGAAACTCCCTTTTCACTCTCAAAACAAAGGGAAATTTATGTTCCCGTTCTCTACTTCCTTGATCGATCCCAAGGCCATGAAAACAGAACCCAAAAGGAAAAGAAAGAAAGGACATGAAACACACAAACAGACGCAACACAAGGAACACAGTGAATGGCCGCGGACCCAAGGAAAATTTACCCCAGTGAACTATAAACTACGAAAGTGGACTGTGTCCCTACAAACCTCCCTCCCAGGCCCACCCAACACGTTACTCTCTGCCTTTCCCATCCACACTCTCTCTCGAGTCCCCTTCTCTCCCCCTTCCTATATCCCCCGCTCCCTTCCCAGTTTGGAGGTCACACCTTCTCTTGCGACGGGACCCCTTATTGGTAGGTATTCACTGTATGGAGGTTCGCGATTGGGAGGTACTGGAAGGCGTGCCTGACACAGTGTATATGATGAGGATGAGTCATAATGGCGTTTTCTTGTTTGTAATTATCGGAAATTATGGGCTTAGCTGTCAGGACACTGGATCCGGAGAAAGGGTTGTGAGATTCTTAAGATGAGTAATTTTTGGGTTTTTCGCAGTTTTCCTTTAGTTCTTTCCAGCCTATATAACTCCCCGTATTGATAAAATAATACAACACAAGTGGGTCGATTTTAAAGGGCAAAGGATGGGTTGGTGTGGAACTGGCTGTAAATTGATGAGAATGGTTCCTTCGGCATCCTGCATCTAGTCTCTGGATACAACATCCTGGTCCCACGGGAACGCCTAGGGCCCCATTGCAAGAAGTTCACGTCACGGATGGTTTCTGAGCCTGTTGCATGGTGGGGAAGTTTGTAATGAGGTCAAAGGATGGGCCGCGTATTTTCTATATGCTTCATCACTCGGCCAGACTGCACAGCAAAGGGACCCCTTCGGGTGCCTTTGATGTCCACGAAACCTGAAGATCGATTGATATGTTGGCCACTCCAATCCTGATGTAGGGCATGTTGCCGAAACTGGAACATGACGATCCATGGTAGTGCAAGGTATCTTTCAACCTTTCATCTCCGTATCCATCGTCAGGGCTCCTTCGGGTTCCATGCGTTGAAGTCACTTCACGAATGAATGGCTCCGCGTCTACTGTCACTTCTCTGTTTACTATAGGAGTATACTGTTTACGATCCTGATGAACCCCATGAACTTCTTCTCATCTCTCCTGACTTTTTGAATACCCCGAATGTAGGTCAAGTACAAGAGAAGATAGATATGAAGGAGTCCTGCGGAACACTTCAACAAACACCCACACTAATTTGGGAAAAGGCATGCAAAAGAACAGACAACGAAGTGAAAAGTAACAGAACAGAGATCCAAACCCAAAATTTTAAAATCAAATGGCATGTGAAATGAAAAGGAAAGAACATTGAAAACGAACAGAAAATAAAATGGATAAAATAGAAGGGAACACAATTGGCCGTTGGGATCATAAGGAATGAGGTCATTCTAATATTCAAAACCCTTTAAAATACACAATATATATTTTTCCTTCTAATACAATGATCACAACATAATGAGAAATTTTACAGGATATACGAAGGATTCAACCTTGGTTCACACAGAACTTCCGGAGTGAATTATTGAAATGAAACAAAAAAATAAACTCAACTAAGCTATATGTTTCACTACCTTCATGTTAATAGCGATTATATATGTGTGTCCATTACACATCCATTAACACATCCTAACATGACTCATCATCATCCTCTGTCATGACTGGTAACTCCACCTCTTCCCCTTCTTATTTTTCTTTGGGGTGCGGGAGTTAAACGTCGTTCAAGTGCGACGGTGCCTCGTCTGCCCTTGAAAGACGCTTGGGAGAATTTCCGACATCTGAAATGATTTTTTAGCGGAATACCGACGAAGGAGCCAAACGACGCCGGTCACAATAAAAATAGCCCAAATGAGGGACATTGGGGCAGGAATAGATTTTGGGTTCCACCAATCTTGCCATATGGGCTTGGCGCTCTGCCCTTCTTTTTCCATTTCCATGATTTTTGCTTCTATTTCTAAGAGGGACACCGACAGGTTGCAACTTATTCTCTTGAATTTTCTGTAAATTCTGTAGAATGCTGTTGAACTGAGTGTGATCTTGGGCTTTTTGAAAAAGAGTAATTTGGGAATCATTTAACATTTTGAACATATTTGGGATTTCCAAATCAATATGTTGCATGCTTTTGATGTCCAGATGTCCTGCATAACTGGAAGGCCGCAAGTAACCTGGTGCGTGAGCACTACAAGGGGCCGGAATATATAAAACTCCAGAAAATTTTAGTTCATGTTCCTGGGTTTCGTAGGTGTTGTGAACTTGATCTTGGGTCGGACATTGTACTGACAAGAGAAGAGGGTAAGGTGAAATATAAAACCAAATCCCTTTCTTACTGAGGCGGAAAAATTTGGGCTCATTTTGAGTTAATAGTTGCTTTTCGCAAGACTTCGGGTTTGGGTTGTCAAGAAAAAGTTCATAGGAGCATGAAGTTGCCGGACGGACTCGAATTGCTGATTTAGGACGACATACCACAAAAGGACCTGAAAAACACTGGGCGAGGTCATCAATGTTTAGCTCCAAAGAGCTCTGCCTATCACTACTAATTGCTAAGAACTCTACTTTTGGGTTACGAATCAAAGCTAGGGGTGTTCCTTCAATTTTTACGGGGATCAGGACAATTTGGAACAAGTTATAGCTACGATCAAAAGTCTTTAGGGGTATCGTCACAAACATCCTGAGTTGGTTATCTAATGCTATTGTTTTGACATCTGCCCAATGGTAGTACATAAAAGTGGAATCGGGGCTTAAGGGTACTGCCAATGTCAAATCTCCCGGGAGTTTCAAAGTGATGTTCTGAAGGATCTGAAAAAATTGATTAGGGGATATCAAGTAAGGGCTTAATCTTCGTTGAGCAGTTCTCTCTAGGACTTGTAACAAAGACGTGACCTCATTCTGTAACTCCAATAAAGCCACATTGACACGACGAAGAGAAATTTGGATATGCTCAGTGGAGACTAAAGACCTCCAGAGTGACCATGATGTATTATTTACCTGTTTCTTTAAAGCATGTGTTTCTCCAGTGAGATTTTTCATGATATCAATTATCAGATTTATGTATTCCCGGTTTTTCTTGATATTACTGGCTGAGATATTGAGAACACTAGCCTGTTCTTGCATTAAATGCAAAAGATCGTTCTTGTCGGCATGGAGTTCATCTATTTTCTGGCTTAGTTTTTCTAAGTCTTCATCGGTGGCTACTCCGAAAAGCCATTTGAGAGCCTTCCCTCCTAAATCAATTACCCCTCTTTTACTTTTAGGAGCCCATCCCAGAGTTTCCCACGGCTTGTTTCGAGGGATACCATTACTCACTTCATGGATTGCACTGACTTGTTGCAACTGGAAGACATAATTTATAAGTTTTCTTGCCCTTGATTTCAAATGAACTGCTTCTTCATGATAATGATGCAAATATGGGATCCGGGAAACGTCTTCCTTCATCCCTATTAGCTGGGGAGTCAGCATTAAAAATTGGATAGGGAATTACCGTAGATTGTAGCCAGTCCATGAACTTTTCTGTCTCATCTATGATGGTCTGGGCAGCCCATTGGTACGCTTTAAATGAGAGATCTAAAGTGAGAGTCCAAGTATCGCCTGATAAGAGAATATCCCCTTTTCCCAAGAAGAGAGTTCCCTCTCGCCTTTGTATCTCCTGAATGTTTTCAGCATCCCACGAGGTGATACTCAATATTGGTCCAAGGAAGAGAGTTGGCCACATCACACACAAGTAGATAGTCATGTATTGCATCTGAAAGACAATATTCTTGAATGTAAAAGGAGTGCTAGGTGACTCCTATAACCTTTAATTACTAGTAAAAACTACACTTTTATCCTACACCAATTTCCAAATTTGTATAACATATTCATTTGGACAAAACATTGACAAGCAACAGCAATTTATCTATCATAGAGGTATTGTCGTGATTGGTAGTTTTCATTTGGATACTGGATATGCTATCCTTTGAGGAACACACCGTTGACGGTTGATCGGTTCCTTGGGCTTCAGCATCTAGAGCAAAGGTCACCTTTTTAGTGGTTTTGGCCTTGGCTCTTTCAGGGGGCAGAACCCAGTCTACGTTCGGGACAGATCCTTTGCTCCTAGGCGCCCAAGTCTTTCCCAAGGAGGTCTTTTTAGTCTGTCTTTCCCTTTCTTTGGGTCGTCCTTTTGCCTCCTCCATTTCTTCCTCAACCTCGCTTTCTTCTTCGTTTATTGAAGTTTCTTCCTCCTGATCGGTTCGTTTTTCTTCTTGTTCAGAGATCACCGAGGAGGATGGATGGGGGAAAAGAGGTGCATCAAGACCTTCATTCGGGTCAGCTTCAAACTGTTCCGAAACTTCTTCTTCTTCTACCGACTGATAGGGGAATGTTTCCGAATGGTATCTCTTTAGTCTGTTAACATGCACCACAATAGCCTGAGTGGCCCCTACCCGCGAGATTTTGAAGGTCACTGGACCCAACTTCTCAAGAATGCGGTAAGGTCCCGTCCAGAGTCGAGCCAATTTAGTCGTTCTGCCTTCTTTTACCCGCGGTACATGCAACAGTACCAAATCTCCCACTCGTTAGTCAGACTCATCCGTCCTCCTATCATAATAGCGCTTCTGTTTCAACCCACTTTCAGTCAGCTTTTCTTGGGCCTTAGTGTACGCTCGATGAAACCTAGCGACCATTTCCGATTTATAGTTAGCATGAACATCATATCTACTGCGCTGCGGCCTGACAATATCGTCAAAGGGAAGATTTGGATCCCTCCCATACAACAGATAAAAGGGGGTTTCTCCTGTAGCTTCATGAGGGGCCGTTCTGTCCGCAAAAAGCACAAAAGGTAGGAATTGATCCCAATCATACTGGGTTCCATCCTCAACATAATGAGAGATCATTTCCATTAGGGTTTTGTTGAACCTTTCCACAACCCCATTAGTGGACGGGTGATAGTTGTGTTTAGCTTGGTTATTCCCAAAAATTCATAGATAGATTTAATCAATTTAGACAAGAAATTGGTTCCTCTGTCTGTCAGGAGTTTCTCGGGTACTCCATGCCTTGCCACTATCTCAGTGACAAAGACTTTTGCGATGGTCTCTGCTTTCTGATCGGGCAATGGGAATCCTTCTACATATCGGGTAAGATAGTCGGTGAAGACCAACAGATATTTGTTGGCTTCATGGGATAGTGGGAGAGGGCCTAAAATGTCCATTGCGACAAGCTCAAAGGGACGTTTGGCCACTCGAAAGTTGAAGAGGAGGAAGAGGAGGAGGAAGAGGAAGAGTTGAAGAAGTTGACTCGAAGAGTTGAAGAGGAACTGACTTTCGGCCTGGAGGTGTTTTCTTCTCTTGGCACGATTTGCAATTTCTTATAATCCGAAGGACATCCTGACTCATTTTAGGCCAAAAAAACTGAGTTTTAATCCTTCCCACTGTTTTAAGTATTCCCAAATGTCCTGCCAAAGGCGGTTCGTGATTCAACCGGACAATGTAATCAACCATACTTTTGGGGATTACCAGTTGCTCTAAAGCTCGACCGCTTGGCAAGATGCCTCTCTTGAAAAGAAGGTCCTCATTTAGTACATAATCTCCACTTGTCTCAATTTCCTTCTCCATCTGCTCTATAAATGGTCCCCATTTCGGGTCAGATCTGTGCTCAGACCGAATCCGCTGTTGGTCATAGTAAGTTTGGAATTCTATTTCACCTTCCTCATCCGTCTCAATAGCATTGATGTAACTGGCCTCGTCCCTATCAAATGGTTGTATTGAACCGGAGATTTTTATCCGGGAAAGGGTGTCCACATTGGAATGCTTTCGCTCAGGACGGTGTATCACTTCGTACTGATAATCCTGAAGGAGAACCGACCATCTTGAAGGAGAACTGACCATCAATTAGTTGAGAGCTCGGATCTCTTAGGTTCATCTTAGAGGAGCATGGTCGGTGACCAATATAAATTTTCTCCCATAAACATAGCACCTGAAGGTCTTTACCACGGCTAAAAGCTCCTTTTGAATGGTGGAGTACTTTGCTCAGCATCATTTAGCTGGCGACTCTGATAAGCTATGGGTAACTCTTGACCATTGTGCTTTTGACAGAGATCGCTACCTATTACTTCATTTGAAGCATCGGTCGCAATGATAAAGGGCTTTCCGAAATGCGGGAAGCATGTACAGTATACAAACCCTCCTCGATTTCGGCACCCAGAGGCAAGGCAGGTGAAGACCCGTGAGAGCGAGAGCGTGAAGGAGCGTGAAGGCGCGTGAACGCGAACGTCAGCCCATCGGTGGCCTGTGAAAAGTCTACCGTCCCCTCTCTCGCTCTCCGCGCAATTTCGCTAACAATGGTATCCCAAATTGCAGACTAGTACATTTTTGCTTGTCACGGGTTTTTATCAAATTTGCATAAACCAAGACGGCAGACATTGAGCACCTAAAGTGAAATTTTCTGCTGCATTTTTTTTTCTTGTAAATGTACTTAAAAAATGGCTCCTAGATCCATTGAACCGTCTTGTTTCTATTAGCATTTAAACGTGTTCAGTTACTTAGTACCTACCCTGTACGCATAGACCTAAATGTATAAGGTGTGACAAAAACCAGGAATCACAGAAGCATTTCCAACCTGGACAGTTTGGAAACTCACTTGTCAATCTGAATTAATACTGTTATGCCAAAGTTCTGTTAATCTCAATTTTTGGTTCAAGTGATGAAAGCAACCCAGATTGACCCATAGTAACCCACTGACATTGCGTAATAAGGAGCTACCAAAGTATACCTAAGTTAATTCATATTATAATTTAACTTGGGTCGCTCCAGACACTTTGACACAAGTGGAGAAATGAGTCACCTTTGGTCGCTTGAAGTTCATTTGAATACACAAGGTACTGAGGAAACTCCAGAATCCCAAGTCGATTGGTCTCTTTGAGTGACTTTGAGTCGCTTTTGGTCACTCATTGTCGTTCTGAGTCACTTGGACCAGCTTTTAAGGGCAAGATAACTGCTTCATTACGATGTCAATTCAGGTTAGCCAGTGAGTTCCAAAGAGTTCGGCCTGGAAATTATCCCTTTATGCAAGCCTATTGATTTCTGACTTTTGTTACACCCTGTATGCAGGCTTATATATGTGTACTTTCACTCACCTCTTCATCTGGGGAAATGTATTTTTGACAATCCAGGTCGTGGACTTTGCAGAGGAAAATTATTCCATCCATTTGTGGGCTTCCTCTTAATTATTAATGTTTGATCTTATCATTAGCCCCTTTCCATCTAGCGATGGAAAGGGGCTAGCTCTAGAACATATTTAAAGGATTTCAATTTTACTTCATTCATGTTCATTCATTAGAGCATGCGGGGAGGCGTGCACTTGTCCGTATTCAGTTATTGCAGCGAACGCGCCATACGGAACAAGCATGGACCTCAGAGCGTGAGAGATGAGGCATGCGCAATTACATCTCTGGTTCCTGGCACTCGCCTCTTGCATGCAGGAGAGGGCGGTGCCGAAGTCGCAGAGGGTTCACGCGCCTTCACGCTCCCGCTCTCACGCTTCTTCACCTGCTAGGCATGTGAGTGCCGAAATCGAGGAGGGTTTGTATATATGCATCCGGGAACTGTAAAATGGGCTCCTGAAGCAGAGCAGATTTCAAGCTGTCGAAGGCTTCTTGTGCCTCTTTTGACCAAGCAAATTCGACGTCTTTCTTTGTGAGCTGAGTGAGGGGGCGCGCTCTGGCTGCAAAATTTGGGACAAAGCGTCGATAAAATCCTGCCAGTCCTACAAATGCGCGCACATCTCGGACATTCTGCGGGCAAGGGTATTCTTGGACTTGGACCTGGACTTTTTCAGGATCAGAACGAAAACCTTGAGCACTTATGATATGACCTAACAATTTCAGTTTCTTACGTAGAAAGTTGCACTTCTGTGGTTTCAGTCTTAATTTACTTTCTCTCAACTTCTGAAGAACTGTCCTTAGCCTGTCCAAGTGTTCCTGAAATGATATACTAAAGATGATGACATCATCTAAGTAAACTAGACATGTTTCGTACATAAGGCTGGAAAGCACTAAATCCATAAGCCTCTGAAAGGTGCTTGGAGCGCCTACCATGCCAAAAGGTATACGTAGCCACTCATATTTACCATTGGGTAGTATGAATGCTGATTTTGGTATGGCTTCAGGCGCCAATGGTATTTGCCAGTAACCTGATGCCAAATCCATGGAGCTGAAGAACTTTGCTCCTCCCAAGGCGTCGATGGTTTCGCTAATCAATGGGAGTGGATAAGGATCGGGTCTCGTGATTTGGTTCAACGCCCGATAATCACAGCATATTCTTAGGGATCCATCGGGTTTATCGACCATTACCACTGGGGCGGCCCAGGGGCTGGTGCTAGGGCAGATAACGCCGTCAGCCAACATTTCCTTAATGTTCTTTTTCAAGGCGTTTCTTCGTGCTTCGAGTACCCGATACGGTCTCTTTGCAACCGGGATGTGGTCTCCCGTATTTACCTGGTGTTGAATTAATTCGGTGTGACCCAATTTACGTCCAGGTAATTGAAAAACATCCTGGTATTCATAGATTAAGTCCAAAAACTGACCTCGTGAGGAAACCGGAAGATGTGAAAGTTCAAAATGAGTCTCAAACTCTTCCTTTGAGATCACATCAGGAACTCCCTCAATAACATCTCCTATACCCTCTTTATCTGGTAGGAGTTGGAAACTTCCCAGTGTCTTTCCTTTTGGCAGATGAACTGGGGCGTTTCCCACATTGAGGATTTTTACAGGGATCACTCCGTTCTTAGCGATGGCCAGAACTGCCGCTATTAGAATACCCTCTATTCCAGAATTAAAAGGTGAGAAAATGACCTCTTGGCTCTCCTCCGACCGGACCACCACATCCACAAGAATTTCGGTCCGTGGGGGAATCAAAACCCTATCCTTTAATCTCGCTAATTCCCTCTTCTTCGTGGTTGCGCTTTCCGCATCGTCGATAGCTTTTTCTTTTTGAAACATATCCTTTCCTTGTTCCCTAATCCCTCTAGGAATCCCAGGTTTTGGTTCTACTGATTTCTCTTTGGGTTTCTTTTTCTCCGTTACTTTTGGAATGGCCCCTGATCTCTCAGCTATCGGGGCGAACTTTTCGGAAGAGAATGTCAGTGGGTTGGATTCCGTCAATTTTACAGCAGGGGAGTGCTCCTGACCTGTTCCTGACGGATTTGGCAATGACCTATTAAGGTAACATTGGTATGGACTGGGCTCCCTGTAGGGACAGATTCCACAGCCCCAGGGATACGTCACACCATTCACGCTGAGAGTGTGGTCCTTGAATGAAATCACTGATTTAACTTCGTTGAGGAAATCGCGACCCAAAAGGACTTCAGCAGAAAACGCAGGTGTGATAGCCCCAATCCACACGGGAATTGGTACTCCTGAGCCATTGCCCAAGGCAATTTCAATGTCATAACACCCTTTCGTTTTGATTTTATGGCCTGAAACCCCGTAAAATTCCCTCGATGTTGAATACTAGAAACATCTTTTCAAAATTGCTGAAGGAAGCACACCTTCTCTGACTACTGTTACGGAAGAACCTGAATCAATTAGAGCACTACACATTACCAGTTCTTGTAAGTAAACCATAACTAGGGGGACAGAAGCTTTACTATCATCTTCCAATCCACTGACATACCCTCGCCTGCCTTCTAATGGTGGGGCGAGGGGGTCTGCTCGTTTTTTTGAATTTGTTGGTCATTTGTTCGGAATGAAGGGGCATGAGTTGATAATCCACTAACCTTCCTTTGTCTCCCGACTGGACAATTCCTGGCTATGTGGCCTCGCTGTCCACATTCGAAACAGCTTCGGGTATCCTGTTGAATTTGGCATTCCCTGCTCATGTGACCAGGCTTTCCGCACCTCCAGCACGTAACTGGAGACCTTTTGGGGAATTGATTGCGGAAAAAATTCCCTTGAAGTTCTTGGTGCTCTCGATCCCGTTCCATCCTCCCATGGTTTTCTCTGTCCTTAGGTATCCCTTGTCCACGCTCCATGAGGAAGAGTGGGGTGCGAACAGTCCCTTTGTCTCGTACCTCCTCCTGTGAGGATATCTCAATAGCATAATCAAGAGTTGGGCAATCTTTCCAACGTATGAAACGTCGGAAATCAGGATTCCGAAGCCCCTCTTCAAACTTGACTTTCAGAAGATTCTGAAGAAAGGTGGTGTCCATCTTTCCGCTGACTCTTAATAATTTAGCCCCAAACCCCTTGATGCGTGCTCCCCAGGATCTAACTGTTTCGGTGGCCATCTGACTCATCTGGGATAGCTCAACCTGCAAAGTGGAAATATCTTCAGGAATGGAATACTGTTTGGTAAGGGCCTTACTGAGGTCGTCAAAACTGTATGGGGATGTTTCCTCGTTTGCAGCGATGAACTCCGGGGCCGGTCCGGTGATTTTCAACTTGGCGATGGTAAGGGCAGTGGAATCATCCCAAGTTGGCACAAGTACCTTCGCCTGAAGAATCTTTCCAACAAACTCCCTAACTGCTAGGGTCCCACGAATGCCTGAAAACTCTGGGAGGCTTCCTATCAAACTAAGGCTACCAAAAGAGAGAAAATTGTCTCCTTGTTCTTTTGGACCACTCGAAGTTCCCACTACTTTTTCTGTAACCTTCCCACTCTTATCCTCGACCTTCCCAGCCTTTTCCATGATCAGCAACTTTCAGGTGGAAATAGGAATTTCCTTCCTGGCCGGACCTACTGTGAATTTGTCACTAATGTTATTGTAGAATCCCACCGCTGCCACCACAATATGTCACGTATTAAAGTGAGGATAGTCCCAGCATTAATACTTGACGGGGATTCTTAGGTTTCGGGTTCGGTCCAGCAAACTCAGGAAAGGAAACTCCCTTTTCACTCTCAAAACAAAGGGGAATTTATGTTCCCGTTCTCTACTTCCTTCATCGATACTACCTACTTCCTTGATCCCAAGGCCATGAAAACAGAACCCAAAAGGAAAAGAAAGAAAGGACATGAAACACACAAACAGACGCAACACAAGGAACACAGTGAATGGCCGCGGACCCAAGGAAAATTTACCCCAGTGAACTTGTTCTTTCCAGCCTATATAACTCCCCGTATTGATAAAATAATACAACACAAGTGGGTCGATTTTAAAGGGCAAAGGATGGGTTGGTGTGGAACTGGCTGTAAATTGATGAGAATGGTTCCTTCGGCACCCTGCATCTAGTCTCTGGATACAACATCCTGGTCCCACGGGAACGCCTAGGGCCCCATTGCAAGAAGTTCACGTCACGGATGGCTTCTGAGCCTGTTGCATGGTGGGGAAGTTTGTAATGAGGTCAAAGGATGGGCCGCGTATTTTCTATATGCTTCAATTCTATCAACATTGATAAATGATTGAAATGGTGAGACATGGTTGAGACATCCACATTTAAATAGGTTCTACCAATTGTCGCGCCTTGATGTTGAACGGACATGTGAAATGTGCACATGGGTATTTTTTAGATCTCTATACGCAAATTATATGAAAATATGAAAAGGTAGATAGGAGTAGTGTGACTTTTCGGCCACCCTGTATATTCGGGTACAAGTACTCTACAGAAATCCCTTTTTCAAACTCTTCTAAAGGTCACATGAAAAAATGCGTCGTTCCGTAAATGCAGTCAAATAGGAACGGTATTAGCATAAGCGTCCATCTCCAAGCGTCCTCAATGGTGTAGCTTCTGGTGTCCGCCATGGTTAACCTCCAAAACTGAACTTTGCTGAGTTGTCGCAGAAGTCGCTTAGCCGGTTGGGCATGCGCCGTTTCGCAGGCTCGCTCGCCACTGTGTTGAGCCGCCATGGGAGTTGTGCACATGGGTATTTTTCGATCTCTATTCACGAAATATATGAACATATATATGAAAAGGTAAATAGGGGTACGTTAATCGTCATTGCGAATGACGGGGAACTTACGCCGAGGGAAGACAAAGGGCAACCCATAGATCAAGGCATTCCCTTAAATAGGATAGGACAGTAAAACGTCGAGGACGTCGTAACCATTCGGTTTCTCCATCCCTGCAACGGGTTGCGATATTAGTAGCGTGACGCCGACAATAGAAGCTCACATACCACATGTTCCCCGTCATTCGCAATGAGGATAACGAAGCGCAGAAGCAGACCGATAAATTAGGAGTGCATTTGCTGCATCGTGTCTTCTCACATGGCCAGCCAGGGGGCATTGGGGGGGAGTATGGCCACAGCCTCCCATGGCCATATGCGCATTCCTTGCCTTTAAAGACTTCTGTACGTTTGCACGGGCTACCTACTAGCAGACTTATAAAAGCAATACTCTCAGGGAACGTATCTTGAAAGTCTAACTTCACATGAATTAAGAACACAACAGTTATTTATTTTCCTTCCAGCTTCCTCGAAAGAAGAAAATGTATGAGAGCGGTATTCGCATAAGCGTTCTTCAGTGGGTTATGACTAAGAAAAATGAAATCAATCCTCCCAAGGCTTATGGTGAAATCAATGCTTACGAAGTCAGTCACACGGAAATTTGCCCTAAGGCCATGTATCTTGAAAAACAAATAATCGTAAATACATCTGGTGGCCAAAAAGGGACCCGGTCGTTTTTGACGTTCCTCAAGGCTCGGTCCTTGGACCGCTTCTGTTTTTGGTCTACATAAAGGAATTGGATCTCAGCGTAGAGGGCAAGAAAAGTAAATTTGCCGACGACATCAATATAGGTTTTACCATAAGGGGGGAGGCGGATAG
>CAJPEV010000569.1:64757-109015 GCA_905338385.1 Darwinula stevensoni | reverse complement strand
TTTTCTTCTTTTTTTTTCTCTCTCTTGCCCTCTCCAGGGTGTTATAGGCCGTGTTCATTTCAGTTCCTCGTTATCCTTTATCGACACCCTGCAACCCCTTTTTCCCTCGAGAGAAGGGGGGGAGGGGGGGGGGTCCGAGGGCAGAGACTTTTCTTCTTTGGAATCTCTTCATCCTTGGCCTCTCCTCATTAGGAAAGAAGGGGCTTGTTAACTCCAGTACTCTTTCGTCTTAGGATTTCTTTTTCTTTTTTCTCGACTAACGAGTAGGGCCAAAGGGAAAGAGAGGTGCACTTCGACATCGAAGGAGACAGGGACGAAAGGAAGGAACGGTGCTACATTTTTACGAATCCCTGCCTCACTCATTATTCGATCGCGATCGCAATCATCTCTGGAATCGCGGAGCGAACGCCATCCGTAGAATATGGGCTTCGATACGCCACTTTCCTCTACTTCTCCCTCGCGTTCGTCATGGATTATCGACGAGAGTACGGAGGGAAGGAAAAGGAACGACTTCCTCACACGGGTTGATTAATGAGGCGAAATCGGATTATGTCAATAAACAACGCCCGAGCTCGGCCTAGCAAGTGCACCATGTAGGCCTGCCTATCCGGTAGCGGTGCCGCCAAACGGAGTGGGTCCATGCTTCACTCGATCCCGCTGGGAACACTCCGCTCGTTCGGTCGAGGAGGCGAGAACGCAAGGCGGCACGGCACGGTTAGACGGGGAAGAAAGAGAAGGCTACTTTCCGTCTTATATATTCTTCGATCCATACTGCATAATGGGTTTAATGGGGGGGAGAAGAGGAGAAGAGGCGGCTCCTCCGTCTCGTACCCCTCCTATCAGCCTCTCGTATAATGAAGATTTAGGAGGCTCGACCCCGATGTCTCCGTCCCGACACTCCGTCGAGCAGAAATTTCCCCTCGACTCGGGAAAGCCTCACGAGCGACTCGTCTCGAACCGAACCTTGCTGATTTCCCTCCCTCTTTGATCTTTGCAGGGGAGAACCCGGCGGCAGTGCAGCAGGGGAACGGGTGTTTCTCCATTCCTTTCAAGTGGCTCCCATTATCCTCTAGCCTCCTCGCTCTTTCTCTCACCCGTTCGCTCCTCATCTTCAGGTGATCTCGCGTGGCGTACTCGATTCGACGCTTTCGCTGCCGGACCGATTTTACCGTATTATTGAGGCACGCCATGTCAGTCAAAAGAGACTAACGTGACGGCGAAAAAGTGTTAAAAGTGGCATCCCACATCCTGCAGCCTCCTCTTTCCCTCGCCCATTCACTCCTCGTCTCGTGGCGATCTCGAGTTCTGCCCCTTACTGCAGAGTGTGACGCTTACCTGGAGGAGAAGTGCACGTCTCTCCTCGAGTCGCTTCCACACGTTCCCACAGCATGCATGTATAAAAATCTGATTGAAATCTCGTCGGGATGATGGGATTTTGGCATAAACATGATGAATGCAGTGAAATTCCGAACGAGTTCCACGTCTATCTACTTCAACACGAATATCAAGACATGGGAAAGAGAATATGGAATTTTGAGGGAGCTGGACAGTGCTTATTATTTTTCTTCAACCTTTTCTTCTGCTCGGGTCTTCTGTTCTCTGGAGAGAATCACCATTTATGGGAATAAAAATTACGCTGCTACGCTACATTTCTGAGTGTGATGAGTGTGTGAATTCTTCTTTTGTGGATACAAAATCTGATCGAATGGATCCAGAGATTTCAATATAGACCTCTTTGGAAAAAAAAAACCACCAGTTCCCAAAATCGAATCTACATATTGGCACCACTGCTACGTTCCGTCCAAGAGTTTTAGAAAAAAAAAAGATTAACCAATGGTCGTTTATAAATTCCGCAATTAGTAAAAATGTGCGATAAAATGATGGAAAACTGCGTTCTCTCCCCCTTCTTCCCCTCTCCTCCCTTCTCCTCCTCTCTCCTTGCTTCTCCTCCCTTCTCTTCCCCTCCTATCCTTTCAATCTTTGAAGCTACTTAACCCGGCTGGAGTGTGATTTAGATTTTATAGCTGTATTTATTTTTTACGAACACTCAGCAAACATTTTGAATTCTCCTCTCAAGTGCAGAAGAGATTATTAGCTTAAGTTTCCATAAGCCATCGCATCTTTCCTATTCAGGTAAAGCTATTCTCTTTTTCCCATTCTCTCTTTCAGTGCTGAACCCTGACGAGAATAGTACAGTGCAGAACAAAATCGAATCATCTGTTTTATTCGCATTATTCGAAAGGTCAGAAAGGTCATCATGATGAAATGAAAGAGCATGAGAACAAGAAAGGCGAACATTTTCGAAAATTTTCTGACAGGTTACAAAGAGTGCACTCCTCTAAAGATAATAAATACACAGGAAAGGGTGGTAGCGAGGAAAAGGGGAAAAGGCATTAGATTGGTTCCACGAAAAAAAAGAAACAATTTTCCAAGAAAAGAACAGAAATATACCGTACATTCTGCTGTATGTCTTTCAGGTCAAAAGTTTTGCAACGCATTCGCGATTGAATTTCTCGGCACTGTGAGCACCAACCCAGAGAATTTTACATCCTTGGGTACCTAGGACCCTATTCATTTTCCCTTCATCTCTGCTAATCTGCAGATGACGGCACATGTGCAATCGTTCTTCTTAAATTTGTCTCGGAATCCATCTGATCATGCTTTTCGGTGTGGAGCAATGAAGTCGCATTATGGGACATGGAGGAATGACGTATAATGTATACTGTTTACCGTAAGTTCGTATCATATTTTTGAATTGTCTTGAACACCATATTAATATCAGAATTTCGGTTAGGCATGTAGCCATTTAGAGGGTACTCATACATTTTTATTTATGCAGCAAATAAATCAGTTTATTGAGGATATTATTGACAGGTGGTGTGAACTTATTTTACACTAGCGATCCTGTGGGAAAAAAAAATCCGTGAAATCACTGTCCGACACATTCTGTAGTTGGTCTCTCCTTTACCCGACACGGAGTACTCCCTGCTCCAGGAAAAAGATTCCTTCGAGGTACTTTTATTGCTCGCCGAGGAAGCATCGAGTGACGTGGACCGCGTCTCATTGGGGAAAGAGAGGATGGAGCTTCGCTCTTGCTGGAAAAGAAAGCCCCTTTCGTCTTCGGTGAGAACAAGGAGGCAAAATCCTAAATCCGACGGCCGAGCCGGCTCGAGAAGCTCGACGGATCCAGGCGATGGATTAGAATGGACGCGGCTACATTCACCCTTCTCTTGGGATCGATCACTCCACTCGTGAAGAGACGAAACACCGGGAAGACGGGATCCATTCCTCCAGGAGGACGCGTCGATGCTGGCGAGCGTCTCCCCGAGTCGTAAAAGAACCGCGACGGTGGCTCGCCTTCCCGATTCTTCCCGCAGTCGAGGAAGCGCGTCGCCTCGAGTCGGCAGCAACACGTTTCGCGGGTTTCAATTATCGCGATTTTGGGACTGATTTCTCGACGAGCAGCGAGTACGATCATTTTAGCGCAACATGTTGAGAGTCACTTTGGCATTCAGTTTCTCGAGGGGTAATTTTGACGTCATATCTTGACATCGGAGAATCGCTTCCGAGAAATTGACTTCACTGAAATGCATACTTAATGCATTCGCATACATGGTATATTTTTACAGTGACATGACATGAAACTGTTCTTTGACATGCAAAGGAGGGATGAATAGACAATAAGCTGGGTTCGAGAAGGAAACTGCTCCTTGCTCCATAGGATGGCCCAATAAAGCCCCAAACTTCGTTAGATTTGGACTGAAGGACAATGCCTAGCTACTCGAAGGCTGCATGTGTTTTTCTTTCGAAGAAAAGCACAAATATAGAACTGAGGTGAAATAATATTTAATGAAGCACGAGAGACATCACCAAAGTAGCGTTGCAGCCGTTTTTTGCCGCCATTTTGCATGTGACGTCATTCTCGGTGAGTTGAATAACACGGGACCGTTCCATTGTTCTTTAAATGTTGTTGAATTTCGTGAGTGTAAAACGGCACTTTAACCCAAGGCATCGTTTCCCGAGCCACAGCATTTTTAAATCGAGGGTAATTTTTTGGGGTGAACCTGTACGCTGCTCGGCAGGGAGAGACGGATCTGTTTCAACTTTTTTGCACACTTCTCTAGTCGCTGCTTTAAATGTTGTGTTTGCATACTTGATGTCCATTGTGTGAGCTGTCGGATGGCTCAGTGAATTCATCATCATCACGCCTGCGGCTTCAGAGACGACACCGGTGACTGACTTTTTTGTTGCAGGAGGCTGGAGGCTTTGTGGCATGCTATGCCGAGCAGCACGTCTTTAATCATTTTTTATTATTATCCTACCGACGAGGATTTTTAACTCTCTACAGCTCCACTAATGCATGCAAAAGATGTGTGAGACCAACAAGAAGAGGGAATAGAGGAAAGACAGAGAATGGATCATATTCGCAAGGCGAACTGCTGCTTACGAAAATATGGGATTGTTTCAGCCTTTTCTAAGATTCGCTTTTAATTGGAACAGACAGACGGTGATAACTTTTAACCGGTTCCATTCTCCAATCATCGTGCGAATGAAGAATTCCTGTTTCAATTTCTTACCCGACCTAAGATCTTGTAATTTAATGGCAAAATTATTTTGCTGCGGAAACTGGATATTGGAGAGATTTAAACGTTGACCGATGCCAATCTGAAAACCAGAGTGATTGAGGTCGACAAAAAACTCAATCCAGCCATCAAAATTAGTGAAATATTTGGGATCGAATATAGATGTAAATCGGAATTTTCCCTAACAGATCCCGGCCGTCTACAGCAAATGTCAGATGCCAGATCGTATTATGCCATCTGATGCCTCAGCCGTCGGGCTCTTTGACACCTGTGGCCAAATTTCTTGATGCCTGCATTGTGCCCGTTGTGCAAGAGGCACTATCTCTTTACGCTGGCTTTCTCTCGAGGGTTTCCCCGAACCTATTGCGAAAACTGATCGAAAGGTCGAGTTACATCTCAGGTGTGAGCACGGATGCGTTCGTCGAAAAGTTCCTCCACGAAACAAACCGAAACGGCCAATGCCTATTCCTGGTCTTCGGCAAGAGCGAAAAGCGTTCCCTGTTTCGTGACTTCGTTTCATCGAAAACAGAGCCCTGTCACGAGGAAAAATATCGTCCTTCCCTGGATCAGGCTTTCGCCCCGAAGAAGAACGTCTCTGATCGAGACTCTACTAAAAGAATCCTATCTTTCACGACGATCAGACGATGCTTTTCGATGCTCATATCGATCGATCTCATGCCGTGATTGTGTTTTCTTTTCGTTTTCCTTCTGCGACTCGTGTTCCATTTTCTATTTCCCTATGACGAACCGATGGTTTGTGGACAACAGAGTGTTCAGCACTCGATGCATTTCATCGTATTACATTCTCGTCATGTTTTTCGATGATATAAAGCCTTTTCAGATCTCCCGTCGATCATTTGTCTTTAAATTTCCACCGGGAATTGCGAAACGTGTCGGTGGAAGGAGTCCCGGAAGGGGGAGGGTGAGGGGAAGGAGGGGGGGGAGGGAGGGGGGGAAGGGGGGGAGGGAAACGTCTGATCGGCGAGCTTCTTCCACGTTTGTCTATTGGGGAGAAAGCTGGTTGGGTTTTTCGGCTGTCCGAGAGGGCATGCGCTTCGTGGTCCTTTCCAACATTCTCTCAGATTCCCACGATTTATGAGAGAAAAGTGCTTTCTCCCTCTGTTCCTGTGATCACTTTCCATCTCGATCTTCTCTTGCTTCTTCCCCACCCTTTGGGGAAGGGGAGAGGGGGGAGGGGGGTGGGGGGAGAGAGACATTCGAGGAGCTCACTTTTAATTTTCGTCCAAGTTTCCTTCAATTTCTGTTTTGCACGAATCGCCGGGTTCACGAACTGGTTATCATAACTAGAGAGCGGACTCATGTGATCGAAAGCTTACTCAAATATTACCACAAAATGTAACCGCATATCTGAGCTTTTTTTTCGATTATAACAATTAGTCAAGGGGATCTCAGTATTGGTGAGAAGGGAAGAGGGAAGGGAAGGGTAGTACGGGGGGCGGGGATCCTCTGTAAAAATTGCAGACTTGAGGTTAAAAAAAAGTATTGGAAAAAATAAGACTAAATGAATGGAAAACATAACAAAAATGTTCCCGTATTTCTTCTATGAGAAAAATATGACCTTGCATGAAACGTGACCTAAAACGACAAAACATTAGCTCATTTTGCTCTTACCGGTGACAGGAATCCACATAGCAGACGTGAAAGCAAGGAAGCAAAACATGAATTTGCTATAATAGAAAATCCATGTTTCGTTCGAAATCGTTCGAAAAACTGATTCACAAATGAAACATTGTTGAATCGATTAGTTTGTCCTGGACGACGCACATTTCGTGAGTTTTCCTCTGGCCCTCTCCGACTACCTGAAAGTCGATTGCTTTTAAGAAATAAAAGGAAAGCAAAAGAAAAGGAAAGCTTTTCTTGGAAAGCACCTCCGCGAGTGGATTGAATATTTCATTTTTCCCACTTTCTAAGTACCGATGGTAGCTCGAGAAGAGGTCTGGCACCGGACGAAGGAACGACACGACGAGAGATCCCGGTGGACGATACGATGAGAGATCCCGATAGACGACACTACGAAAGACCATGATGGATGACACAAACACTTTCCCCTCGACCGATCGAATGCCGATGGGAAACGGGAAGCCTTCACCGGTGCCGGCAGAATAGTCAGCGGACAACGTTACGAAGCGAAGTCGAGGCGTCACGACGTCTCGCGTTCCAAAACTCTTGCGACCGATCGATCCGACACGAAACGCACCTTGGGGTCTCGACCGTCTGTCCTCCGACACTCTCGGATACTCACGGACCGATACTTTATTTATTTCCGTGCGAGACGTGTATCGATTACCCCATCCATCCTTGCATCCGACTCCGAGACCGGAGAATGAGTAATTCAATGGGGAGTTACCAGAAGGAAAGGACTCTAACGTCTGCGGAGTTCCCGAGTCTTCCGTCACGTAAACGGTCCTACATTTTCAATTCGTGCCATCGTATTGTTTTCGTGCAGCCGCATTCCCAATCGACGAGGAAATCGAAAAGACGTTCGTAACGAAAGTAAGTGCTTGAACCGATACGAGACCGCTAATCCGTTAATCTGTGGCTTCTCGTTTTGCGGTAGGAAAATCTGTAAAAAGAGCAGGAAGATTTTGGATCTGCCCTCATCCCATCGTGTGCATCTTTAGGTACCTCTGCGGTAAATCTTCATCTTGTCTTTCTTTAAGTATCGAGAACGTGATTGTGACGTACCGAAGACCAACATACAGAAGAAATACAGTGACGTACGAGTACAGTAGACCAACAAATTTAAGTTTGGAGCTCATCTGTCCGTCACACGGTTCGATCGAATCCCGAAAATGTCGTTCGTGAGACCCCACGACTCGACAGTCCGATACTCAACGAGTTTTGATTCTTTTCAATGACAATTCAAAATTTTTTATTGTTAGCATGATGAGGTAATAAAGGGAAGCAGGAATTTGAAAACATTTGTGCCGAGGATGTACGATGTAAGAACTACGAGTTTCAGAAAATTCTATTTTAGATACCCTAAGTAAAGAGGCCGGGAAGAGACACAATTTCAGCCAAACAAGATGTTTTCGAGCGAAAATCATTTCAAGAACGGAACTCGAGAACTGTCTCGGAATCCGGAATCATTCCGAGATCTGAAATGACGAACTAATGGTATTTTCATTAATTATCGGATCCGAGTCGAGATCCTTGATGCCCTGTTCTCACGAAACCTTCGAGAGCCTCATTTTTAACGTACGAGCTGAATTATTCCTTAACTAGACCGGCACGAGACCGATCGATCTCACCGCTACAAATGTAGCGCAAAAACGAGAGTAAATAGTACGATTGACCGAACCCGGATGCTTCTAGTGCCGGTGGACGAGTTCGCTCGGATCGCTGCGCAGTTCCACGACTTTCATATGTGCGAGGACGTTCATCCGTACGAGGACTTTCATATGTACGAGGATTTGGAGTGAGTCCAGAGCAATCTCGGAGTTCCACTTCGAGATCGAAATAGAGTTCCTCTTTTTTCTTCTTTTTTTTATCTTCAGAACCGAGTGTTTTGCTTCTCCTTTTTAGTCTTTCATCATCCTCGGATTAAAAAATCCGGAGCGCTCTGGCATTTCGCGAGGCGGACAACAAGGATCACGAAGGAGGAAAGAGAACTTTCGTACGAGGGACGTTTAGAAGCGTCGTGACCGCATTCGTTTGAGAGAGGGTTAAGGAGGGAAAGGAGGGAGAACCTCGTCCAAACATCCATCCATCCATCATTAAGGGAATCGATAAGATGGAGCAAGGTCGATCGTTCCAACTCGGCAGAAGGAGAGGAAAACAGTCGAAGCGGTGCAAATCCCAAGTGAGACTCGGATTGCGGAAGGACTTCTTTCCTTGCAGGGGAGTAAATGAGCGGAATCCGTTGGATGATGCAGTGGTTGCCCCCTCTGCCCCCCCCCCCCCCCCCCCCTCCTTCCCCCCCGCCGTGATTCGCTTTAAAGAGGTTACGTGCCGAATGGACGAGACGAAGAAAGGGGAGCGATGATGCTGTCAGTCACTCGGCAGTAGGTGGATTTGCTTCCGCAGAAACACGCCTTTAAAGCCTATCTTATTTAATGCGAACGCGGGACCTGAAGACGGGATAAGGAGATTGGGAGAAAAATCCATCTTCGACTCCCAATCCGATTCTTGACCTTAAACCTTCAACATTTCCTATATTTCAAAATGTGAGAAAAAAATTAACCGAGTTGTGTTTGAAACACAAAGCATATTAAGGGAAACTGACCCCGAGTGGAAGTATGCCACTTTTTATTGCCCTACAAGTTCTTTGTTTCTATGAAGTAAAATTAGGGATTTCTTCCCCCGAAGGCAGCAGGATCTCTTGCTTTCAGGGTTAACATGGCAAATTTTAGCTTCACAGATGCAGGACGATAAAAATTGGCATACTTCCACATAGGCTCGGTTAACTTTATTTGTCCCAAAATCGACTCGTCCCCAACCAAAAACATGAAATCCGTTGCACTTATTTTAAACTACAAGGCAAAATACAAACCTGGAGAGAAGGCCTTCGAGTGCATCTCTCCACATTTTCCCCAATTCATTCATTTGCTGAACACACGAGTATTTTCCCCTTCACTCGGGTTCCTTGAAACATGTGTGACCGGTTGGAAATGCACACGATCACTTTTCAGTCACTATGGAATCCTAATAGGAGGACCCATTCCCATGGAGAGAGACCCGTTTTGAAATCGGAAACCGTCGGTACCATGCCATTGAAGCCGGCGAATTCGCAAAACGACACTCGGATCATACAAAGTCGGTCACACTCATATCGAGATCATACGGTGAAAGTCACCAATTATGGCGGAGAGGTGTCAAGTGTGTCAGTCGAGTTCAACTTCCAACTTTGGAGCCAATATACGATACGGTTTCAAGCAATACATATACTGTGTTTCCAAAATTGTGGTCGTCGCGCAGTGAGGGTCGCGTGTCTCATTCGTGTAACCCAGATTTGCAAAACATCACTCGAAGAAACGAGGACTTAAAATACTCTCGCACGAAACGCTTCGAAGAGCATCAGGAAACACAAAAGTGCAAAATGTTGAGAATCTCACGGAAAAAATTCGACCCACCACTGTCTCGTCTGTTGGACGCCAATTCGATCGACCGAGGATTTGTCGCATCTGGATCGTGTCGGAAGCCGAAGAGCAAAGGAATCGAGATCGCGTGCCATTATGCTGTCCCTTCCATGTGCGGATTTCGAAGCACATCGAGTTTCGTGAGAGACCCCCGTGATGGATGGGTCGGGTCGGAGCATGCACCCTCGTCGCGGTCCATTCACGAGGGTCGGAGAAGGCACGGAAAACAAACGGTCACGTGGCGGACGAGAAATCCCATCCGAGGGAATCGGCAGCTGGAAGTGAAAACGGCCCCATTCATCATGTGGACCCTCGGACCCTCCAGAGGCGAACGAAGTGGGAGGTCGACGACGATATTGCGGGAAACGATGGAGTCGACCGGAGCGTTTCCAAAGTTTTCCGATCGATCTCGCATTTTCCGTCGCTAACAAGCTGCATGCCGTCTCGATCTCTTCGATTTCGATCTCTTCGCATGCCTTCGAAAAGGTCCCATTCGACCTCCTATCGACGTGGCATCCTCGCTCCTCATCGCATCCTTGGACGATTTGAGATCCAGGATTATCGCATCCCATCGACGCACTACTCTGTGATGGTCTCCGACGAGATCTACGTGTCTTCGAGCCCGAAACGATGAAGCAGCCGACGGGCTGCCGTTCGGGGCATTCAAAGGGATCAGCTTGCGAGGCACCCGTCTCTTACGCGTACCTCTCTCGTAAATAACTGCTCCTCGATCGTAGCATTTCCGTTACCAGGGTCTAATCTTTTTTATCAAGGGAGCGATAGGTCGAAAATTTTGCCGCGGAGCAGTCCTCTTATCGTCGCGATATCCTCGGTCGCAATATGGTAGCTACTACACGACAGCAGGTTTCACATCGAGTGTCCGTGTTTCGCGTAAGAACCAAGCAAATACATTTCTAACATACTCATTCAATTTCAAACACGTCCTATCGATAAATCACGGCATGATCATTCTACCAGAACATGCGACACGACCAACATGAAGTCTGTCATTCACTCGTGCAACATGCTCTGTAACGGCTTGGTTCTCCGTTTACCGTTTCAGAAAGCTTCTCGTATTTTCCTGAAAACAAAATCTTTCAAATCAGCGGAGTGCTCAATGAGTCGACTCGACCCTCAGAAAATAAAAGAAAACTGTAATTCGCCAAGCAGCCTGAGCCGATATGAGATGTGAAGGGAAAGCCATTTCGGTGATCCTCGTCGTACACCAAAATAAACGATCGGTTGAGCACGTGCAGGGAGATGTGCAGAGTCTTCCTTCCGCACGAATGATGCAGATACGAGCCACAATGAAGTCAATTTTTTCTGCTCCTCCGGCATTTATGCCGATGAAGAAGTATCGAAGTATCGAAGAAGAAGAAGAAGTATCGAAGTCGATGGTGTGGAGGAGGGAGGGCGGGGGAGCGGGGGACGCATTGTATGTTGGGACCTCTGATTAGGAGGGGAAAATTAAATGCAAACAACTTCTCCGGAAAGGGAAAATAGTGTCGTTTGTAAGGAAACGTTCTGTACTTTGGAGTCGGGAACGCTCTCTGGGGGAAACATCGGCACAGGTGAACTTCTGCGAAACTACCGGTTACAACGGTTCTTGCCATCGGAACGAACGAGGCGTGCTTCTGCTCTTCTGGGCTCGAGGGGAATTTCCCGGGAGAAACTAACCCTCAACGAGTATTGAAAATATTTGGAAGTACTTAGATCAAAGAGGCAACGGACATCTTGAAAGCAACAACTGCAGCATCGATTACCCCAGATCGTGTCTTTCCACGACCTTTTCTACTGTGTCTTCAGTTACACATTTTGATCGTATAATATAGGTTAGTTAGGTCTGAGCTTTCTGCGATGGTGACTCGAGCACGATCTCCACGACGCTCGAGACTACGCAGTTCTCTATATTCATAACTTCGATCGGAAGACTTTCTCGGCAAACGTATGCTTATGCATGAAATATATTCCGAGAGCGAGGAAGAGCAGCAAGTGATTGAGTATTTCCGAGGTTCTCGATTTACTGGAGCAGAAATGATGGAAAGACAACGTTCGATTGAGTTCCAGTGCTTTCGGGACTCGAGTTCCGGCGTTCCCGTAGAGGTAACATCTTCGCATGTGATACCGTATGTCAATATCGAGCGGCCTCGCAGAGTCGACCGGGAAAAAAATGATTGCCTTTGCCTCCATAAAAGAGTGACACGAAAAGGATCGGGGGAAATGGCCCTCGATGGGGAATCGATGGAGGCCATTAAAGGCTGCACCGCCGAGACAACACTGGAGGGAAGAAGCCGATGCACGGAATGAAGAAAATCCCCAAAAATGGCACGAGAGGAGAGAAATATCCCCTGAATTAACTGGGCTCTTCCTCCTCGCAGCTTCGAATAATCTAGAAGGAAGAGGAGGAATAACTGGCGCTTCCAAGGCTCTTAATCCTCCAAAACTCCCCTCTTTATTCATTCTTCCAGCGTTAATATCCATTTCTATCTCGAGAAAAATATGCGCTGCGTGCCATGAAATACTCGAGTGGCGTTGTTTCTTCCAGGAACTCTTAAGTAGGAGATCGGTCTCATCTGCATTAAAGAACCTCCCAACTCCCCGCTCTTTCGGATCGACTCGGTCTTTTTTATGTCGGTATATCTCCTTCGTGCAGAGTAATCCTCTCTCCGGGAATGGGGGACTCAGTGGATAATGAAAGAAGGGTTTTGTAGGCTCCGTCTAATTTCCTGCGGGATGCTCGGTTGAGCCTCTCAACGGACACATCTGACGCTCTTATGGCCCTACAGCGACCGAGACAGGATAATATGGCATCTTGCCTTCTCTTTGGATACGCCCCCATCCCCTTACCGGAAAGATGGGACCTTTTCCTTCCTTATCGTGTCTATTGCCTCGTCCTCGCTTTCCGCACGATAGTGTCCAAAGCACTCCCGATGGAAAAATGCTCTAAACACCGTATCGTGACGGAGTTTGCTCTAGTGCTCATTTGCAGCACCAGAATGCACCGTGACTTTTATGACTCCCTATGGTAAGAAGAAACGAGCCGAGTCGAGCCCGGTCCAGTGGCGAGCTTCCTTCAAGTGCGTCGTCACAGAAGGTACTGGAAAAATTATGGGGAATAGAAAAGATGGGAAAAGTCGTAGGGGATGGCTGGAGAGTGATGTGCGTGAAGATGGTTGGAGGTCGGGGCGACCATACACTCACCGAGAGGGGTGGAGGTCAGAGCGACCATCCACTCACCGAGAGGGGTGGGGGTCAGAGCGCCCATCCAATCCACTCTATGCTGTTCTGCGAGAAAATACTAGTACAAACATTAAGTTAATTCCAAATTAACTTAATTGAAATTTTACTGGATGATAGTATGAGAAGCCAAATGTACATCAAGTTTATCACCTCTGCTGATAGCAGTTAAAATGTTGCGAATTTTTAACTCGTAATATTCCCGCAAGAGTTCGGGAAAGATCTCATCAGCTCGCACAGATACAAAGAGATATATTCGGGCTACGAAAGGAGGATTTCAAAAGAACCTCGTTCACCAGTCTGTCCTTGATGCCGCTTATGCTCGGTGAACGCAGAAGAGAGACCAAAAAAGGACTTGGCTGTCAATAAGGTATTCTTGCATGTGCCTATTAAGAGTGGATACAAAAAAAGACATTATCGGCGTCTTCAGGGTATCGAACCAGCATAGGAGATTGTTAGCATCGCGACGGCGACAAATACGGGTATGTCACGCCGAATTTACTCTTTCCTCACACGAAGAGCATTGCGGGGCGGATCTTTTCATCGTCTGCTCGAACTCGATGTCGCTAAATAACGTCATTATTGTTTATGGCGCTCGTCCCCTTCGTGACGCGTCCGAAAAATTTCCTACCGGTTATGACGCGGTCGAAGGAATGCCGGAAATGCGACGGACTCAGGACATCGATTCTGGAACGTCCGATGAAGTGGGAATCGTCTCGGGTGATCTCTTATGAGCCCGGCCGTCCGGCGTTACGATACCCGAAGAAGAAGACACGACATCGGAGGAAGGAGCCAAATCCAAGCTTCAATCAAATACGAGCGACACGAGACTGCGGAATAAAAGAAGAACCTCGGAGCAAAAAATAATGAGTGGAATGGAACGAGCATACGGTGCATGAACTGCTCGAGGATTGTGTAATCAACGCCGACAGCGATCGAGATCTATATTGAGTTATGAACCCCTCGTCGATTATTTCGAGCGGAACACGATAATATGACTCGCACGTACGCTTCTACTTTCGCACTGAATGCTCCGTCGTTCCCGGATTTCCCAAGAAAGAAGCGCGAAAGAATGCATGTCGGTCCGGAAAACATTCCGACGGTTTCTTCGCGGATCGAGACGGAGAAGAAAATTCTAAGACGGCTTGGAACAAAAACATGGTGGGCATATTTCCGGAAAATTTCCGTCTTGTAGAGAACTCCAAAGCGGGATTCACGATCGCGTGTATCGCGGCGGCAAAAGTATCCATCGCGGTGCATGTAGGCATCGTCTCGTCTCGCCGTTCGCGTAGGCAACGAGTCCTCCATATGCGATAAGGCCGAGAGCCGAACGAGCATTCCGTTGCACCTCATGCGTCAACAACACGTATCGTTTCCCGAGTTCAAACGCTTTCTCCACTCGTGCGTTCGAGTCTTGAGAATGCCTATGAAATCGACGACAATGTGAGCCCATAGTACTCCTAGAACGCGTACGAAAAGATTCACGCATGGCTTCATCGCGATGACACCAGAATATAAAGCGCCAGACGTCCTCGTTATTTTCACAAAACACCTATGTACTTTCTCCTGCGTTTGGCTTCGAGGCAGGCCTTCTCTAGCATCCAAGCGACACACACATACCTCATCGCATTTATTTGTAATGCATCCAGCAGTTACATTTGGAACGTGCATCTCACGGTTACCTCACGGTTATCCTCACTGGTTCCGGATCCTCAGGTTCGATCCGGGTTCATAAGAGCAACACACTCGGTGGAATGCACTATATCGCGTTTACTTGATTTGATTTTTAACCTTCACCAGGCCATCACATCGGAGTGACTTTAGTAACTCATGCACGGTTTTTTGCGGCGCCTAAATCCGCAGCGAAGACTTTCATCATCTTGCACGTGGAAGAAAATGCTAGAAATAGACAACCAGCAACGCCGGAAATGATTTCAATGATCCAATCGATCCACAGAGGAAAACCATACGCCTTACTCGAGGTTTTTTTTGACACGATCTGGGGAAGGGATTAATGGCTTCCTTCGAGGAATCGATCCGGATCCATGGCATCATTGGATCAGCCACATCCAGAGTGCGCTAGATAGAAAAGGGAAACCAATGCTGCTGACATGATGATGACAAGATTATTTGATGGTTTGATGGCCAAGTCCGGAAAGGGCTGCTGGCCTGCTGGATTCTCATCATTTATTTGTTTTCTGCATTTCTCATGGCGCTTTTCCCTGGTTACGGTGACGGACGACTTACGTACTCATGTGCTCTGCCCTTGGAACTACGAAAGTCCTTGGTTTCGTGTGTTTCTGTGCGGTCTTGCCTCAAAGTTGTCAGCTTTAAAAGACTTCGCCCGTCCCAATGCACTCTTTTTCACGCCTGTGTCTTGAGTATAGGAAATACACGGTCGTCTCTCGTCGTTCCAGATGATGCTATCTCCATTAGGGCTTTTCAGTCTCGAGAGAGCACAGACACCACTCAAGCGAGAAAAATGAAAGAGGCTCCGCCATGTATGTCAACTCTATGAGATTCGAAGCCTAAGCTAATCGAAACTGTGTCAAACGATGATCTCGATCTCGTCATCGTCGAATGTTGCGGAAAAGCTGTTATTACATCGGTCTACGACGATGGAAATGAGAAGAAAAATGTGCTGTGGAAACAATTCTCGAAAAAGTAGTCCTTCCTATTGTTGACACACCATTTTGATAATTGGCGAAATGAACAGATCTGATTTTCACTCCATAATGGTGAACGTCAGCCTTCAAAATACCGGGTGGTGCATAGAGAACGCGCCAAAATCTTTGATTTTATCTCTTAATTTTCAAAGGCAGGCAGAGGTTTGTAAATCATACCACGTATACAGGTACATATTTCTTTCCTCTCGGCCCCACGAAAACTATTCATCCATAGTTACCAGAGTACACACCCAGCGGCTGTTCGACCTAGGTACATCGAACACTTTCATATCATCCAGTTCGGAAGGAAGGGTTATATCATGTCATTGGCACTAAAGTCTAGTTGGTGAATCGAGTGATCCAAGATGGTGCTGTATGAAGGTGACGAAGCGATCATGAAGGTGTGTTATCATGAGAAGGGATGGACTGGAGCGTGCATCCTTACACGAGTTTCCTGGAAAGGATCGAACGAACACCTCGGTGAATCCTGCTCCCGGGGAACCAGGGAAACACCAAAGCCAACGTCTAATTGCCAGAAACCCGAATGTCTTTCCGTCCATTCAAAGAATCGTAAATGGAATTACGTGGAATTCAGGTATTCGAGCGAATGGAAACTCCAACCATCACTCAACAGACATTAAACTCATTCGCTGCGACTCTCCAGTACAGTTCAGCGAGTTTAGTGGATTAGCAGATGTCTAAAGTAGACGTCTAAAGGTAGACAAATAGACCAGTGGCGTAAGGAAGGGGGGGGGGGGTTTAGGGGGTTAGAACCCCCCCCCCCCCCCCCCCCCTCGGTCCGGCCCAAACCTGGCCCCAACCCCCCCCCCCCCCCCCCTTGACAATTTCCTACCTACGTCACTGAAATAGACTACAGAGAAAGACTAAATGATTTTGAAGGAAATTCTCATCATTGACCTCGGAATCACTACGACACTACGCCTGCTGAAAACTCGACACTGGCAGCGAATCCGGCTTTTCAGAGCTCGACAGTTAAAGGGGTTAAGATATGTAGCTTGCGATTTCGTTAAACTGCAAGACAGGTTTTCGAAAGAAGGCGTGAAACGCATCGTGTTCAAGGATGAGAAAGATTTCACTCTCGAAGTTCCCATGACAAAACAACCGCGCTCGATCACGGGAGAAAGGTCGATGCGCCTGCTGAGAACCTGTACCACCACACTTCAAGGTTTTTGAGAAAGGTCATGGAAAGTGCTCGAATGGGCTGGAATGGAAAGTCGGAGTTGTGCTTCTGCGATACCGAGACCACCGACGTAAAATCTGACGTTTATATGGCCCTCTTCCGAGACGAGCTGCTACCCTCATGCAGAGACCTCTATCCCAGAGAGGGCTACATATTTCTGCAAGATAATGCACCCTCAAGCAGAAGCAGGGCCACCCAGGTTTTCCTACAAGAGAACTCGCCAGGGTTTATGAACACCGAGTGGCCCCCCAACTCCCCCGACTGTAACCATCTTCACCACTCAATACGGAAGAGTCTAGCAGAGAAGATCTATCGTGAACGCGCGAAGTTCGCCTCCATTGCCGAACCGAGCTATAGCAGTCGACAGGCCTGGAATGAGATGACCTGGGAGGAGTTACGCAAATCAATCACTCGACGGAAAGCGAGGCAACGTGCCGTATGCAACGCAGAAGGAGGACTCGTTACGAATATTATCGGATGAGGCGAGACGCAGTGGCGGATGCAGACATTTTTAATAGGGGGGGGGGGCGGTTCCCAAGTTCCTACCCGCCCCCCTCCTTTTTCATTTTTTGTCTGGGGTAAAAACTAGCTATTTCACTGGCCCCAATAAAATTTGATGTAGATACTACATTAAATAAATAAATAAATAATAAATAAAATGCTAACTTGACCATAGGTCGCTCCCCCCCCCCCCCCCCCCCCCCCCCCCCCCCTGGTCCCCCCCCCCCCCCCCCCCCTTGGATCCGCCACTGGTGGGACATGATGTAAAAAAACATCGAGGTGCCTTAGTCGAAGAGCCGTTGTGGGTGTGCTCCAGTGGCTAGAAGTTCATGGTTTTCGTTGGGTCGAGAGGAAAGGTAGAAGCATACGTGGTATGATTTACAGGCCTCTGTCCCATCTGAAAGTTGAGTAATATACGGTCAAAATCTCCGCGCGTTTTTTAAGTGCCACCTGGTATAGTCTCATGAAGTAATGTGAAAACCATTTTTCAAAGGCTTTCTCTTCCTTCTACCTCATCCTCAACCTCCCCCCTTCTCAACGAGACTCACCAACGTTAGGGCTAGACCTAACCGTCAAACTGTCTTTAGGTCAAGCCTAGGCTAGGCCTACCTGTTTTCGTTCAAAAGAAAAACAATCCTCGACTTACCAATTAGGCCCATAAGGATCAATCCCGGGGTCTACGAGGCATCTCGTTCAAGACGTGTAACGCTAGGCCCATCATGGGCCTATTCAGACTTTAACGAATCATCGCAGAGAGGATATTCAACGCTAGACCGATTAGAAGCCTGTTTCTAGTTTCCTGAGCCGTTTCAGTGCGGACGTGGAACGTTAGGTCTATCTGAAGTTCCTCGGACCATCTGGACTGTCTGGGGAGAGAATGCCTCGCAAGCATGAAATGCAAGCTTGGCGACATCCTATTAATTCAGGGATGTCCGTGTAAAATATCTCAATATAACGATTGGTTACTGGTAACCATTGTTTCGATCTCAGCTCATTTCATGAACTCACACAAAAATGCCTCATACATTAAAACAGAAGATCCAGATACCGATACGAAGGCCGAAGCAATTATGAATCTGACATAACTTCGGCACGATATCCGGCAACACTGGGGGATGGGACTGGAGCCAGGTCGCTAAACCTAAATGAACGACTGCTAATTTCATTTTTTTTTAAACTGGGGAATTGGTGCATCGCAAACAGCAAAAAGGGCACTTTTCTTAATCTACAAGTCAATATCTTGCTTTTGGTTGATCTCTTTCCTCCGAAAACCCCCAATGAGTTTTTTTTTCTTCTGAGGAAATACTTTCTTTTTTATCCCCGCCACCCAAGGAGGGAGAAAAAAAAATACCGGAATGAAATTCACATCTTCAAGAAGCGAAATTCGGTGTTCTCCGCAACCCCGGGGGGATGGAGCTTTAATTTTGTAGGAGCGATTCCGTGTTAAGAAGGTAAGAATCATACCCAGTTTTGTTCCTGTTGATTCTTTCAGAGAGGAATACAAGGAGGTGGAATTTCGTTACTGGAAGGGATTGAAGAAAGGTAATAGACAATACCGCGCCTATTAATCCTATCCCACTCGTTAAGGTAGTTGGGGAGGGAATGAGGGCAGCCTAGGGGACTCATTCCCTGATTAAAAACGGATATCCCGACACTTTCAGAGTAAAAAGTGGTAGGGAGTGTGTAGGTAGGCCGTCCCCGGGCACCTGGGAACTCTCATCGATTCGAGCCGTCAAACTCAATTACACCTTTTATTCGCATTGGGGCATCTAGGTAGAGGATCTCATAGCATGAGGCATCGGAAAATAGTAATATTCAGCAGAGTAAAAAAAGGGCATAGATTCCTTGCGGATGTTGAATTCCAGACGGACACAAGCCTCATGGCTCTCTATAGAGCTCCACGATAAGAAGCTGCATTCTGTCTTCGAGAGGCTGTCCAATTTTTTTTTTAACACATCGGAAGGAGTTTGGTCTCTACTTGCACGACAAAACCTATAATAGAGACCATCTCGTCTCAAAGTTATCTGATTCGCCTGAATTAGATGAGGTAAAAGTACTTGGCACTTCCTATGGTTTCCCTAAAATCGGCCTTTGAAGAAATCCAGTAGGATTTCGTAAAATGTCCTATTCCTTCCATTGCACGATCTTCTACCATCTTCGACGAGTCACGATTTTCGATGGTATCAATGCCACATTATGCTGATTCTGGTCACTTTCCGAGTATTTTCTGGATTGATATCATTTATAGTGCTCACAACGATTCCTCGACAGGGGTTCCATTACTTTTCCGAGTTTCTATGCATTTGCCAAATAAACATGACGACGAATCCACCGGTCACTTGCTGGTCGCAAGTAGAACCTGTCAAGGTTCACCTGCTTCCGAGCAGGAGACGATCCTCAACGTCTGCAGCTCTTTCTCTGGCAGTAGAAAAGTTGATGAGTTCTCTGGCGAAAGATCCTTAACGCAGAAGCTATCGATAAGCGAAGTTAACATTTCGATCGCTTTTCCAAATTCAGTTAGTCCACCTCTACTCGAACGGGATACGAGAGGAAGCTTGAACTCACGCATTCACGACCCTCAGATCGACACACGACCAAACCGTGGAAAGTGTGGAAGAGTCTCGCTGTGGGAGCGAAGAAGCGTGAAACCTCTCCGTTCCACGTCCGAGTCGACGCGATGGTGTAAACAGTGGACCTGGGTGAATTTTTCGGCGCCCTGTGGAGAGACTCACAATGCCCCCCTCCCGAAGGGAGAAGGATCAATCCCTAGCATCAAAAATGACGCCGAAACGGAAAGCATTTCCACTTTCCGAAGTAAAACTGAGGGTGGCATCCATTATCACCTCATACATTCAGTCACGTTTTGGCACCCTGGTGAATTTACGCCCTGTGGGGGGGGGGCACGTGTGGCACATGCCTAAGGTCGACCCTGCTTCTTGCACGTCCGATCGAAAGAGGAAGGAAAGGCGAATGTCTGTCATGCCTTCTTTGGAAGAGGTTTGAAAGTCGGTGAAGGCACTGGAGGACGCTGTGACTTCCTTTATGCCATTCTGAGGAACCCCTGAGACTGACGAGCACGAATCGCAGAGATCCCGTTGCTCGGTCCCCCTCGGTGTGTGCGCTTCGTTCCTCCAGAAACAAAAGAAAGGGGGCTCATGGCTCGACTTGGCAACAGTTACTCTGGTCGATTTGATTTCAAGAAATTGGATGGCTTTATGATCGATGCTACCAGAAATCTGAATGCTATCATCACCGAACCGGCAGATTTGAAGTGCGTTCTTGGAGTGGAGGGTATCGAACAGAGCCCAGATGCCGATGCTGCGAAGACGAGAGTCGTCGACATCGAGAGTTCCGTCGAGCGGACAACCACGTCGTAGAAGACGTTTCGGAAGACGAATCGGGAAATCCCTTCCGGGTGCGGAGTACCTGGAGATATGTCAAAGGCAAAGGAGAGTCGTAGTGTTTGGCCGGTCCGAGTGAGAAAAGAAAACGCCGAAGGCTCCGATCGGGATTTTTTTTTCTCCCTTTTCTCCGAGTTCCAGATCCGACGGTCTCGGTCGTGAAATCCTACACCGTAAGGTAGTCTTCCTCACCTTCGTATCCCTGAGAAAGCCGACCCCGAGGATCCTTGAAAGAAATTTCACTCGATCGCGGTTGCATCTCCCTCCCTTCGAGACAGAGATCACGTTCTTCCGGTAGAGGTGAGTCGATGAGCAAGAAGATCTCGACGAAGATGGACCTTCCACCTTCCACCTTCCACCTTCCACCTTCCACCTTCCACCTTCCACCTTCCACCTTCCACCCCTTCCGAGGGAGAAACGGAGGGGATTGCTTACTGCTTGTGTAATTTACCGTACCAGAGCACCAGCCTGGTCCGTCGAGGAACGGTCATCTCTCTCGGTCTCGAGAGCCACAAACCTATGGAAGGCTTACAAAGAACAACTAGGGTGGATTTTCGAACAGAGAACTATCCGATGATGCAGCTTTATTCCAGAGAAAATACATGATATTTCCTGGAAATAAGGCTGCATCATCAGATAGTTCTCTGTTCAAAAATCCACCCCTAGGGTTTTCACTTTTCTTTTGCAATGAGCATCGCACGGAGACTGTTTACCATTCCTCTCCGTATTTTTTGCGGTTCTTTTTATTTTCTCTCTATTTTTTAAGTAGTTTTACCAATTGATAGTTTCTCCATCGACGATGAAAAGCAATTTGCCGGGGCACAATCGTTCCTGTCTCCATTTAATAAACCGTTACGACACCATTCGAAGAAAAAACGGTGCTCTCCGCTCTCTCGAGTGGATTTGCTCTCTCTTTCCTCGTTCATTGCTCGAAATTCCTCGCGTCGATCGCGACGATTTTCTTACGGTCGGAAAGTCTCTCGATTCCCCTCGATTTAGGACATTATTCATGACGACTTGCATGGGAGTTTCGACAGGGCGATCGAGGAAAGATAGGAGAGATCGTCCCGTCCGCTAACTCTCCACCCCTATTTTTTGTTGCCATGGCGAATTTCCTTCCTTCTCTTTACGACCCCTTTCTTTTTTTCATGGTCTTACATCTTGGAATGGCTTTTAAAACTGTATGGTGTTCAACTGCTGGAGACGAGATAAGCATAACAGGTGTGATGTTTCCCATCACTCGAACAGATGTGAACATAATTTATCTACAGGATGCTCATTTCACTGGTAATTTGCATGATTTAGTGGAAAGTGAGCGGGTTGGTGACGCGTTCTTCCGTTCGTCTCGAGCCAGAGGCGTAGGAATTCTCAGAACGCAGAACGTGAATTTCAGTTGCGTAGCGCATTCAGCGTATCGGGTAAGAGGATGGGCATTTCTTGCTCTCGAAGCTCGTAATTCATAAGCGGTTTGCCGTGCACATTCGTAACATCTTTGGACCTAACGCGGATGATGCAGCGTTTTACTCGAGTGCATTCGGCACGATTTAGCGAAACTGCGCGCTTCCCTCTTCGATGTCGCGTGGTGACGGGAACTCCGCTTTGGATCCGACCACAGATACCATCAATTATGGGAATGTCGATATTCCCGAGGCTGAAAAAATTGCTTTTGACACCTCGGGAACCGACGCGTCGATCGATGAGCGGGGAGAACATCAGGCGACAACACCTTTCACCTGGCGGGGGAATGCCCCTTCCTGCTAATGCCCCTTCCTGCTAATGCCCCTTCCTTCGAATGCCCCTTCCTTCGAATGCCCCTTCCTTCGAATGCCCCTTCCTTCGAATGCCCCTTCCTTCGAATGCCCCTTCCTGCTGATGCCCCTTTCGTTAAGAAAAGCTCGTTAGGATTTTTTCCTCCTGTCCTCTGACACAATTGCTAGGTTAATTTTTTTATTCAAATATTTCTATTTGATCTGCCTCTGATCACACTTTTTCTTCTCTCGAGTTCGATTTTCGAGATGAGGTGACGAACACGAATTTGTGAAAATTTAATAGAAGCCTAACAAGAGACGATAATTTGTGAAGCCGAATGAATAAATCACGAGAGGATTAATCGATATTCATGTCACGACTTCCTCTTTCATGCTGTGATTTCCTCATCCATCCTGTTTGGAAAGATTAAGCTCGGAAGAAATGGCTGGCATTGAAATCTACGCCGAAAGAGCACTATTCATAGAACCGCTGATGGCGCAAATCAGTGGTGAATCCATTTGCTTCGCTTTGCATGAACAAAAATAAAACAGTCAGGAAGAGAATGAACTTGAAAAAAAGGTCTTGGTTTTTATTATTATTATTATTTTGATTTATTTATTATTTGTTAATTGTTATTATTATTATTATTATTTTATTATTATTATTTATTTATTTATTTTATTAATTTTTTTTTGGGGGGGGGAGAGGTAAGATTCATGCTTACACGTTCTTGAGCTTCGGGGAAACTAAATTACAAGAACTCTGGAAGAAAAAGGAAATTGGCGGCCTCATTATTCACACTAAAAATCGATGGGAACTGCTGGAAGAGAAAGCCTAGGGGGATTTCCCCGAGCTGCTTAACGATTGCCTCCGCATGGTTTTCGCACTAGCGAATTAAAACGTCGTGGCATGGAGATGAGAGAGAATTACATTTTTTATCGCAGCCGATCTTAATGCAGGAACTTGTTTGCGTCCCGAGAGACTGCGATACGAGGATGATAGCGCCAGGAAATCTGGAAGCTTTTGAACGAGAACGTTTTCCCCGTGTCGTTGGAAGCCGACAAAAATAGTTTCGATCGCGATAAATCCGTACAGGAGGCACTCAAAGCATCGTCAACGATGGAAAAATCGTACAAGTCCTGGATGGGATTGTTTAACGCCGGGGTTTTATCAACCTCTTTGCTTAGGCTTCGTTATGAGGTTCGTAAATTTCTGCAAGAAACGGCGTTTTTTTTTTCTGGTCGGAGAGAAGGCGTGGATTCAGTAATTCCCGCGAATGCCCAGCCGAAGGAGTTCATCTCCGATCGGAGACGAATTACTCTACCCCACGGAATTTACACTTTTTCCTTCACGTTCGACGGCTGGATCGAAAAAAGGTTTTGCACGAATCGGAACCGCTCGGGGACGTTAAGCCGGTTTTATTTCGGTCCTGCCTGCATTCCGCGGATTAGGACCTTCTACTGCTTCTCTTCCTCGACGGTGCCTCGGAATGAGATCATGCGAACGAATGAAAGGAATGAAAGGAACGATGACTATCTCAGACGAGGCAGGGTCATCCGATTTCACCGTGCTTGCCTTTGCTCTCGGCTCGAAACCGGCTTCCCGTCGCTCTGCCCTTTCCCTCAGTCGTCTCGAAGGTCTCCGCAGTCGGAATCGCGTGCCGACGATGCGACCGTCTCGTTCGATTGCTCCCGCGAAGGCGAGAAAGAAACGTCTCGAGCGTCTTCGTGCGTTTCAAACAATTTAAGGCTTCGGGTGTCGTGTAGCCGATAACTTCTTTTTTTTTTTGGGGGGGGGGGATAATGAATGGAATTACTCTTCGCGCATCGTTGCAGCCGAACGCGGAAAAGTCTCTCCGCTTCTCGAAAGACTCGATGGAAACGAGGAACCGAAATCGGGAAGGCAGAATCGGGATCGTCGCTTTCCCCTTTGGCTCGCCTGACCACGTGCCACGAGAAACGTAATCGTCCCAAAATAACCCATCTGCTCGAGCGAATGCCTGATCCATTCCTCGATGCGTCGAAGCCGCGTCTCTCGTATCGATGGGACGGGAAAAGACACGGGATTAAGAGCGGCAGTGCATACTCCCCAGTCGATAAGGAGAGAGCTCAAGATGCCGTATTGCGCCGTTCCGGCGCCTGCTTCTCCCATCGACGGTGGATTCATTCCGTATCTATCCCCGGCGTTTTTCTTCCATTCCCTCCCCCCCCCCAATATTTCCGGGTGTCTCGCCTTCGAAATTAATTTCGACTCGGTGCGTTCCACTCCTGGAATTCGTTCCGATGGATCGAACGGAGGGAATTTTCCTCCTCTGGTGTAACACGAGTTCATCGAGAAAATCTTTTCATTACGAGTAACGGCCTCGAAATGGATAGCTTTTCACCTCCGACTCGCTTCCAGGAAATGGCGTGTTATCGTCACTCTGTTTCGAATAAACTCATCGAGAGGGAAGTAGGAAGAGTGATTGCATCCGACCGTCGGATGGACATGGTTCATGAGAGGCGAGAAATATTTTCTAAGGGTTCTTCAAAATACCTTCGCATTAAAGTTTAGCGTTTACTCTTTTTTTCGACTTTCTTCTTTGCTTCTTTGAGTGTTCGGAACTTGAAAACAATTAAAATAAAAAAAATGTTGAGATACCCATGCGAAAAAAATCCTAGGAGAACGTTAGAGTCGACTCTCGTTAATCCGGACTCCGAGGAGACTCGAGATCTTGTCCCAATTAACAGCTCAACCCGATTATGGTAAAACCTGCTCGAGTGAGCATTCCTTTTTCATTCTTCTTTTCCCCGGAAAAGAGAACTTCGCCCTTAACGTGAAAAAAAATACACATTTTTTTTCCGTGGGAATGGGAAAACATTAGGTTTTTTTCCGATTTAGAAGAAATCCCTAAATTGACTTAGATCGATGCAAGTTTTCGGCGTGCGCTTCGCACCCGTTTTCTCGGGACGGCATCCCGTTCGAGTTCGTCGCGACGACTCTTCGCGTTCGACGCGGCCGATGTCGGAATATCGGAGAGGAGGGTGCTTCTTCGACTTGCCTTCCGCCAAAGCGCTTCGAAGCTTCCAAGTTTTCCTCCCGCACGAAATCGCGCCGAGAACGCTTATTCGCGACGAGAGGTGCGAAGCCTCTCGCGACTCTGGCGGCAAGGACGGATGAGACCGACGGGAAGGAATGAGACCGACAGGGGAAGGAATGAGACGGACAGGGGAAGGGTGACATCGCAATATAGCGTGGAAGTCTGGACTCGGGAGCATTCCTCATCACCTGGTTCCAGGTAGCTGGGGTAGCGACAGGGGAAAGCCGATAGGAGTTTTCCGCTTTTTTTTCCGAGGGTGAGGGAGGACGAAGACGTGGGAAAGGGATGAGAAAATCTTTTCTCCCGCATCGTATCTCTTTCGCTTGGAAGTCCGGACTCGCGGGGGAGGATGGTCCAGGAGATGAAAAAGCGAGTCCGGACGAACGGACGAATTTTCCCAACGGTTCGATGGAACTTCTCTCGGGAACGTTCCTCGCGTCCGGATCACCGGGAGATCCGGATTACTGGCGTTCGGATTCACGAGAGTTCACTGCATGTGATCGACTCCTGCGTCGTCTCTAACGCCCTGGGGAATTTCGCGACGAAGGATATGCTCTGCTATGACTCGTTCGGCAGGCCAGGGAAGCGTTTTCCTCTCGTGAATTTCCAGCATCTATGGCACTCCTTGGGTTTTACCGAGAAGTCCAAATTAAATATTTTCGTTCTACATCTTGAAACACTGTTCGACTGGTAAGCCTCAGCTTGCCGGTCGCACTTAAACACGGCTCAGAGTGCATATAGTCTTAAATCCACCCTTTGCCCTTTTGCCCCCCCCCCCCCCTATTCCCCCAGAGTCAAAGAAATCCATGTCGAGACGATTTCTTTCGGCGACGCACTGGGCTAAGTTGATGGGAACTGCAGTTGACGGCCACGGATTCGATCGGCCGAAAGATCTTAATGGCACTAACGGCCGGAGGTAAATGATGACGGTCGAGTCCAGCTGACACCCGAGCACCATGCGATCCCTTCCGAGTCTCGACGTTCGACGGCGAAGCGGACGGCGCCGTTTGCGTCTGCGTGCGTCCTCGTCGATCTCGTTCGTCCCGACGGAGGGATCCGCTTCGTCGACGATCGATGGGAAACTCGGGAACGAGGACATCCTTTTTCTCGCTGGTAACGTCTTCGAGAACGACGATTTCTCATCCCGCAGTTACCAGAGGGAGGGGAAAATGCGGTCGGAGGGGAGCGCGGGGGAGCGCGGGGGAGTGCGGGGGAGTGCGGCGGGGGGCATTCTTTCCATCGTGCAACTTTGAAACATGGCCGAATGGCACGATGATGGATAATTCTCGGAGGGGGTGGGGGAAATCTCTTCCAACTTCATTCCTTCCTTCTTTGGAAATCTCATCATGGATGCTTTTATCTTGGGAAACCGACTACTTCGTTCTTCCCGGCTCCAAAAAAAGTAAAAAATATATCGAAGTTTCCTTGCGGGGTTATTTTGCATTCTATGAGGATTTCTCGGTTATAAATGATGACGTCTCGGACGAAGGAACGACTCTCGCCGACGACACGAGAACATCGAGTGCATTTCCTCCCGATCGTGGATCCAGATCGAACACGGACGGGTCCATCGGACTCGAGAGAGAGCGAGCGAGATGTGTGTCGCGATTCGTGAGACTCGGAAGAGCCATTTTGCGTGCCTGGCCATAAAGCCTCGTTTCGTGCGTCTTTACGCCCGGTTCCTCCGTCGACGCTGGGGCTTTTATGGATGCACGCCAACAACTCGTTCTCGTCTCATCTCCTCCATCTCTGTCTTTCTGTGCTCGAACCTCTTCGAGCCACTCGGCGTGGCTATCATTCACTCGTGTTGGGGCCGAACGTGCAGAATACGGCCCGGACCGATTTCATCAGTTTCACGTTTCCGGCGGTCATCGTGGCGGGCACGAGGGGCTCCACTCCACGAAAGGAAATGGTTCCTTCTCGAACGACCGCGCGGGGACCTAATCTAAACGATCGATCAAATTACACCTACTTGGCGTGCGCTCGTAGGAAGGAAATGTTACCCTGTTTCTTCCTGCAAACAGAAGGAGCCGACCCTGCTGGTCTCTCTCATCCTCCTTCCTCGAGACGACACTTTTTATATTTATTCATCCCATTGCATCTTCTCTTAGATGCATGCAACATCTCATCTCACGAGTATCTCGTGCAAAAATATATTTAAAAAAAAGTCAAAACTTCACACTAAATAAATTTACTGGTGTGGGTTTTTCTTTTTTTATTTAAGCAGGAAACGAACCGCCGAACTGAGTTCGATGCCAACAATCGGTGCTCGGTTCGCAAGCACGAATTATAGATAGCTCTGGATCGCCCTCGCGTGTCTCCTTTCCTCTATTCCCATTCGTCGATCCCTTTATTGTTCCAAGAAATCCCTTTTCTTCGATTCCATTTCGATAAAAAGTAAATATTGCAGTATGCTTCTGCTTACTTGGCGTCCTGTGTTCATCCGAGTGTATGGATTTTAATCGAGGTCGCAGAAGAAAAATTTAGGTAGCATTCGAAAGGAGAGAGAGAGAGAGAAAAGCTGACATCGTGAAGCGATCGATCTCGAGCACGAGGAAAAGATTTCTTTTCCTCCGCATGCGATCGGGATCGTCCGAGGACGAAACTCCGCCGAGGAGGAATCGATGGGGGATCACCGAGTTATGGCCATAAGCGGATTACGGAAGGAGAAAAGCTTTATCTCCCGGTCCACACGTGATAGTCGATGGTCGAACTCGACCCGTCCTCGAGACCCCTTTCTCCTTCTCGGGCGAATCGGGACTCGAAGCCGCGAGGTTTCGAGTCCCGCTCTCTCGCGAAGGAGAGGAACGGTCTGTCACCCGGGGAAAGTGCGACTGGAAGCAAATAGAAAGAAAAAAAGGAAAAGGAGCGTCCCGCCGTCTCTTCGCCGGCCGTGGAAGACACGGAAGAGATGCCATATCCATCCTCTGTGAAGTATAATTGTGGTCTCTGGTTTTTTTTGCCACGGTCATGCCTCGATCGAGTGTGCTCGCCTCGCCGTTAGACGCTTTGTCGAGCGGGCGGAATCTACCGCCCGAATCTCTTCGTTCGTCCGTTCGCCGCTTCGCTTTCACCTCGAAGTTGGAAGCACGTACGTGTTCATACCTTACCTTACTTCCACGATGAGAAAATTGGCGGGAACGTAGGGGGAAAGGGCTTCATCGCTTGCTGCTAAACGTAACGATCGATCGAGGCGAAATATTCAAATTCGGCGAGGATGGCACCATTTAAACCGACTGGCTGAAGTTCGCCCTCGAATTGCAGCCCTCGGCACAGGGTCCCTACTTGGCATGGGCGGATGGCGGGGATCGGTATCAAATATTCATGGGTGGCAACGCATCGCTTAAATTCTCTTCTCGTTTCCCTCCAAAACCCAAACAAAAACTTTAATCGGTACGATCGCGGACGCGGAAAATGTAACCGGTCTGCGTATCTTCATGCAGACTTTAAGGGTGGATTTTCGAACAGAGAACTATCCGATAGTGCTGCTTTATTTCCAGGAAATATCATGTATTTTCCCTGGAATAAAGCTGCATTATCGGATAGATCTCTGTTCAAAAATCCACCCTAAATACTTGAATTGGGAACCGATATGAAGGTAAGGATCCGCAATTATGAAACAGGGACACGTCAACTTGACAAAACATCGGGATAGTTTTAATATCAGAACATGTCAAGTTAACAATCGCAGAAGATAATCGCGTTGCAGATGATCGACACGTGTCCTCTTTCTCTTCGTCATTCTCTAGTCCATGGGTGTGAAATCGGTCGGCTGGCCGCATTCCCTACCCTGCAGATGCATGCGGGCCGCACCCATAATTTCTCATCGAAATCTGTGCCGACAGTCGATTCGAGCGGAAATTCCAGGAACAGGCGGCGGCCGTGTTTTTGACACCCTGCTCTAGTGTCCATCTCTAGTTTTTCTGGGTGAGTAGTTTCCATCTCGAATACAGCCTCCACGAGGTTTTATAAATCATTCGTTAAAGACGGGACACGTGGAGGACACTCGGGACGACGGACTCATGATATGTAGAGACGACTCGGGTGCCTGTTCGACGGTGAAACAAACGCAAGCAAGATCGCACTCGGGCATGGACGCCCATGTACGGTTCTGTTGGGGAGGCTTAAGAACAGCTCGCGGGTTGCCTCCCCCCAAGACTGGCACGAGTGGTTTTCAACGTGTACTGCACCCGAATCTCAGACGTCGCACACGTGGCACGTGCGTTACCGCACGGTAAACAGACACTCTGCGAAAAGAGGTGGGTCATTCGCAGGGTCGGAGAAAAAGCCCGCCATCAGACTAGCTCTCTCCCCCCCCCCCCCCTGGCCATTTACTCCCAAGTCCACCACTTCGCAGCGAACACGATACGAATTTCAGAAGTAAGTTTGGAGTGAGACTCCGTTCTCGTCGAATTCCAAGATATTTAGATCGGGACGTGTGGCTCAAATCCATCGAACGGAATCGGGAAGCTGGCACATTTCTCGCAGGCCGATTCGGCCTGCAACGTTTGGGATTCTCGATTGCCACAAATTTCTCATGACGTATTTAAATCGTCGAGACCTATTCTTAAGTCGAAATTGCGCCTTCGCATACCCATTGGAGGTTATTTCCTACCGATTTGAGGTAATCTTTCGTTCGAAGCATCATCGATGTAAGCTCTCGACATGCACACGACAGTAGGTGAAATCGTTCGTTCTTTTCTCGACGTCTCGATCCACCAGAGAGACCCACAAAAAAAAATCATAAATCGGGTTAAGAAGTCGATGTTTTTTCTCTTCCCCTGTTGAAGAATGGAGAGGAAAAGGTGTTGGGAAAGTGGACGGCCGCAAGAGACGAAAGCGGGAACCAGAGATTCGCTTCAACCATGTTCGAGACTTCCCAGTTTGACGCGAACGATACCGACTCGCTGGTGGGCTTCTAACTCCATTTCATTTACCGTCCTCTCCTTTCGACAGTCATCCGTCTCGGTGTCGACTTTAATTGCAATGAATTCCATTTTCCCTCTCATTTCCTTATTTTAATTATTTTAATTGTGTAGAGGAGACGCTGCCACTTTAGGTTTATTGCCACTTACAACGGTCCCGAGCATTTAGGGTAGGTGAGACAAATTCCGTCTCTGCTATTAAGTCCGCCCCCCCCCCCCCCCCCCCACGTTACGTAATTCACCCTTTTAAAGAAATCTAAACAGCCTTTTTCAACCTAATTGCAATCAACCTAATCCGGCCTCATAATGTAAATGGACAGTGTGCGCATTTTCCTCTCGGATGGCATAGATCCCCCCCCCCAATTAAACAAATGATTTCAAAACGTATGTAAGAGGGAGGATTTTGAGCTTAAGGGGGTCAGAATTTGTATCACCTACCCTGCAAAGCATTCAGCCAGTCTGTGTTATCAAGGAACAAAGGATGTTTTTTTAAATAAAATAAAGTTATTAATAAAAAAAAAAACAGAAAATATTTGAAAATAAAATATTTGCGCAGAAAGGTCACTTTATGCAGTAATATTCAGTAGATTCTTTTATATTTGGCGATTGCTTGATACGGTTTGAATGAGGAAAGACGGATGCCCCACTGCAAGATAGGGAAGGGTGCCAATACGAGGGGAACGAGATTCTACTTCTTTCTTTTCTCTTGTTTTCCCGAGGAGTAGTTAGTATTCTCTCTCCCGAAAAGCAATTGATTAGAAAATCAATTCGGCGATGGATACCGATCGTGATGACCTCGAAATCCACGGGATTTCTGCTCGGCTGCCTCGCAATCGTGACTCGCTTGGCTACCGTCGAGCACGTTCCTTCGGTTTCATTCTCCTCGAGGGGGATGGAACGTCTGAGTGCATGCATTTTAGCAAGTAGTTAGGGATGAGAGAGAGGGAGAGGAGGGGAGAGAGAGAACGAGAGAAGAGACGCAGAAGGAGGCGAGAAAAAAAGGTTCAACACGGAACATGAATGTCTCCAACGATATAATCTGTGACGGCTACAAAATGAGGATGAGTCTTTTACTATAGGGTCGCGTGGTCCGAGGAAGATCGTTAGGTAAGAGAAATCTGAAGGACCTCCAGTTAGTTTTTTTTTCTATTCCAAAGAATAAGACCGCAGAGCGACCTGGGGACCTAGAGTGTGAAGGATCGAATCGGATCGCCACAGGAAGTCTTTTATCATAAAAGACTCCCGGTCTGCGATCTCACTGGGACGTTTATCCAAAGCGCGACACAGCTCCAAATTTCATCTAAATAGTCCGAATTCATATTAACTAAGCGATGCTGTGAGCGATCAGCCGAAAGAAGTCGGAGCGTCGCGCGGTGGCTCGAAGGAGTCTCCGTCCGATTCTTACCTTCTTTCGGCTACTTCTATTCAGCATGTCCTGGGCTGGCTTTTTTTTTCCTGTTAATCACCGGTTAGTGAATCGGTATCAGAAATGAAAGATTTCATCCCGTTCACTTTTATGGAGGTGGCATTTTACGTCAAGTCTGTCGAGAGGGACAAGAAGGTAGAAACGATACTTCCGTTCTCGTTTTATTTCCCGCCGTATTAAGTAATCATTTACTTCCTTGCACCGGCAGAACGAAAATGACGAAATGTTGAACATAGTTGGAAACGTATCGCTGAGCAATTTTCATAAAAGTATCTCACGTAAAGAGTGAAGTGACTGAGGTCGAGAGTCGGACCGTGCCGTGTGTATGCTCTTGGTGTACCGACCCGGAAATCTGTGAAATGTGCTTCATCTGCCGAATTCGTCGCGGAATCCATAAATTCCCATTTTCCCGAGGGGCAAACATCTCGGAAATTTCAATGCTTTTCTATGGCAATTATGCTCGAAACCGAATTTCCTGTGTCTTTCGTCCATAGCCGCTAATGGGATTTTCTTGTTCCGCGCAGAAAAACCCTCGCGATCGGAAGGATCACGAGGGGAATTTGAGAGAAATGTCGGCACGATTCGTGCAGTCGATGGCAGACCTCGCAGAGCTCAAACAATCAGCTGTCTCCGGGTATGGGTCCAAAAATTCGCCTTTGCATTCTCGGTCTCGAGAAGTAATTTCAAGCACTTTGGAGACGGCTGCAAGACTTTTCGAGCGCCGTATATCGAATTGCATATCGAACGAGAGGAGATGCTTTTAGTCACGTCGGAACGGTCGAGAACGGTCGAGAACGGTCGAGAACGGTGAAGGTTCTGCGGATTGCCAGATGGTGAACGTCGAAAGGCGGGGCGGACACAAATTCGGTTATGTAACTTTCACTTCTTTCTGCCTCCTCCTTGGAAAGAAAAGCCACCAGAGAATGAGTCTGGGGACCGTGATGAAAGCCTGCTTCCCCTCTTGGATCCAATTTATTTGTTTAGTGGTCTGAGGGAGCTCTCATAAAAAACACGTGAGAGTGAAATGAGATCTTCCCTTGCTGGATCTCCGGAAGTGAGAGAGGAAGAGAAGAAGAGAGAAAGAAGAGAAGAAGAGAGGAAGAGGAGGAAGGGAAGAGGAGGAAGAAAAGAGGAGGAAGAAAAGAGAAGGAAAAAAAGAGGAGGGAAAAAAAGAGGAGGAATGTTTCCGTCCCGACAGAGGCGAAAGGAAGCAAGACCATCCAGACCATCCGCGTCACCTCATCCTCACGTCACCAGAAACGCAAAGCACATGCAAAACGCACTTTCATTCTCACTTTCACATTCACCCTCACTTTACCGGTCGAATTCTCACCGTAACGATTGCATCGTAAATGCGAGCGCTTACGATACGAGCGCTCGTAAATATTAGTAAATGAAGCCTACCTACCTACCTACCTACGAGGGCAAAAGAAAAGGCTCGGAACTCTTCATCATCGTGGAAGCACTCGCGGTGTTCTCGGGTCCCAGCATTCCCGTCTGTGAGGTCGATCGTCTGGAAACATTTAGACGACCCATGGACTCCATCGTACGGACGAGCGACGTGTCGATCGGCGACATTCCACGGCAGGTGTCGACAGACTCGATCGCGAGTGCCACCGCCGAGTCTTCGGACGACTGCTGACGACTGCTGCCGACTCCACTTTCGCGGACGAGACGACCGGTGACGAGACGACCGGTGACGAGACGACCGGTGACGAGACGACCGGTGACGAGACGACCGGTGACGAGACGACCGGTGACGAGACGACCGGTGACGAGACGACCGGTGACGAGACGATCGGTGACGAAACTCCTTCTTACCTCTTTCGTCCATTTAGGAATCTCACATGTCGGCGGTTCGTCGACCTATTTTACACCCACGGCACCCTCTGTGGATGACGGGACGTTCGCGGCATCCCTGCACGATCCCACGAATAAGAGGGGTGAAAAAAAATTCTTCGTCCCAGGACTTATTCGCGAAAAGATCGATTCTGCACCTTCGCCATCGCCTCGATCTACTCGAACTCTCGGTTCCGAGTCCTTGCTTCCCGAACGTCACCTCGATTTACACGATCATGATTTACTCGATTTACTGGGATTCCTGGACTCTGATGGCAAGACTTCACCGCATGTTACACGCTCCGGACGAGTCGTGCCACCGATTTGTGTGACGCAGAATCAAATTTAAGATGCATCTTAAATTTAATTTTACAGCATTTCTGGGATTTGGCTTCCCTCTCGGCTTCTCGGTGCTTCGATTTTTTTGTCTGTTTTGCGACCGGCAACCTCCGAGTTTTTGCTTGGACATGCGGTCGACTTTTTCGCGCCGGTTCGCTGAATTAAAACTCAGAAAACGCCAGAGAGAAATAAAATCCATCTTGTTTTAGGACCATGGAACGGAATCCACGACAAAAAGACAACCGTGTCGCTTCGATGGCGTGGAACACGGCACGAGCGACCGAAAGCCGAAATAAATGAAAAAAGAAACTTTCTATTTTAGTGTGAAAAAAATTGGCAGTCGATCCGAAAGTTTGACGAAATGAATCCCATACGATGCGTGCGATCGGAAAAGACGAGGCTGAATGTGCGCGACGCGATGCTTCGTCGGTCCCCAGGCTTCTTGCACGGCTGAGACCCGACCGAAAGAGGATTTCCGATGGTGTCAGGCTTCGGTCGACAGGATTCCATTTCGATTTCGAGTAAGCAGCTTTCCGTGGATCCTAGGGGGAAATCCACGGCCCGAGATCGTTCGTTCGTTCGTCGAGATCGTTGCCCTCTCGTCTCGTTCGAGCGAGAATCCCAGGACGTTCCTGGGTGCTTCTGGGGACGTTCCTGGGTGCTTCTAGGGATGTTCCTGGGTGCCGCGGCACACGGGTCCCCCACGGTATCCACAGATCGTGCGACGGAGTCGTGCTCGTCGAGGGTCGGGGGGTCGATGGATCCACCCTGCAACCTTCATCGAGGACCACTTCACTTGGGATTTCCTCGTCTTCGTCGACGAACCGAGGAAGAATCGCTTCTCCGACTCGGACGAAACGAGACGGATCGCTAATGCACGACACCGAAAGCTCGCGAAGGAAAGACCGTAACCGTGCTTTCGACCGTCTCGACGTCGGCAAAAGCGTGTCGATGCCTCGGGAGGCTACGAAGAAAGAGATGACAGTAAAATGCTCACGGGAGTAGAAATTGCCATTTTTTACTGCAGGAGAGGGTGCCCTTTTTGATGCTTTTTTCGAATTCGGATTTGAAGCCGAGATTTCTATTTCGGGCGAACTCCTTCGAGTCTCGCTCGTGCCCGTCGTAGCTTCGAAACGGTGCCACCTCGACTCGTGCCCGCAAAGGTCAGGGGTCAGGACTCGAGTCTACCCAGGCATCCCCTCGACTCGAGTGCCTTCTCTGAGTCACGCCTACGAGTTTCGTAAAAAACGAAGAATCTCTTGAGCAGTGGCGGCTCGTGATATTTAGCGCTAGTGGGTCGTCTATGGAGAGGGGGAAGGCAGGGAAGGGCGCTGCCTACCCCCTCTCCATAGACGAACCACTANTCTCTTGAGCAGTGGCGGCTCGTGATATTTAGCGCTAGTGGTTCGTCTATGGAGAGGGGGAAGGCAGGGAAGGGCGCTGCCTACCCCCTCTCCATAGACGAACCTCTAACGCTAAATATCACGAGCCGCCACTGCTCTCGAGAGTCGTATCACGGCTGCATCGTAACGCCCTAAGATGACGAGAACTTAGGTGAAATGCAAAGAAGGCATCGGTAAGGATGACTCGTGGTCACGCCTGTACGAACGAGTGCATGCATTCCCGAGGAACACGATCGGTCTCTCATCGGGAAATTTCTCTTCCCGTTCGAACCGAGTTTTTCGAACGAAGAGTTTTCGAGAATAAAAACGGACCCTTCGAGGATCGATGCTACGCTTCCGTCGGATCGGGCGAATCCCCATCCGAGGGAGAGGGGAAAAAGAATCGGAGCCATGCACCGGGCGTTTCGGTCGTCGCTTCCACCGTCGATGCGTCCTTGGGGAGCGCGTCGTCGGACGTCGAGTCGCCGAACTCGGCGTGCGTCGATCCGACGAGGGGGAAGGCGATGCGTTCGCGTTCGCGACGTCGAAGGAAAGAGTCGATCGACGCTCGATGCGGTCGCACGACCCCGAAGCTCCGAGTCTGCCGGGGTGAGATCGGGCGGTCTCTGCAGGTCGGGACCGAACGAAGAAAGGTCGAGAGCGCGAAAGCGGTGGAAGGTGTCGGCCGATCGCACGGTCTCCGAAAGTGGCCCGGGGAACACGGTGCGGTAACGTGCGGTGAAGCACCGCATCGCACGAAGATTCCTCGGCCGTTTAATCGCCTCGTCAAAAAACCGCTTCGGGTTCTGCGAAAACGGCTGGGAACGGGGATAAACCCCATTCCCGTGCGGCGTCGCTACGACGTGCATCGCTTTCCCACGGTCGAATCCATCCGTTTCCACGACACCGTGGTGTCCGAACGGTGTCGGTCGCTTTTTTCTCGTGAGCTTCTCGAAACACGAGTCTCATAGGATCCCATTTCAAATATAAATCGTATCGGACGATATTCCTGTATATCCTGTACGATTTTTATGTTCCGAGATCTCATGGGATTTCATGAACTTCTACGGGGTCGTAGTCGTTTCGTTGTACCCCTTAAAGCTTCCACACGCATCGCACGAGGGTCGTCCAACCTGCAAGGACGTTCCAACACCAGTAAGAACCGTATCGAAATGTTTCGCGAAATAAAACATTTTGCATTTATCCAGTCCATCGTATCGGCTACCAGCACGTCGTATTCTCGATGGGCGAGAGAAGAAAGTGAGGCCAGACTGCGGCCTCAAAAATTCCTTTCTGGCAGAAAATCGGTTCCTCTCGACCTACCTTGCTGACGTCATGACTGAATGGGGGGGGGGGGGGGGGGGGGGGGGAAGGGGGGGGGGGGGGGGGGGGAAGTGCTGACGTCATGACTGAATGGGGGGGGGGGGGGGGGGGGGGGGGGAGAAGGGGGGGGGGAGGGGGGGGTAAGTCCCTACAACATTCATCATTAACACTTTCGGTCCCAGCGATTTTAATGCGCTATCGGTTATAGCCGTTGCGTGACGGGGTATGGGACGAAAAGAGTTAATGATTTTAAAAGATGATGATAGATGATGTTAATGATTTAAATAATGGTCACGATAAGACGATGAGAGCGAAATGATTGCTCCGAATCCGAAAGATTACATCGAATCGTTCATCAAATGATTTACGACTCGGAGGCTTCGATGAGACGACCGACTTTCCCATCCTCCTGGTACCGTCCTTTTTTCCGTTCCGGTCGTTCCGATTCGGTCGCCGCCGGACTGCGCGGGTTCGATCCCATCGTTTCTTTCGTGGGTGGAACTTCGAGTTCCTGGAATCCATGAATCACGGGAGGAAAAGGACGGAATGAGGTGGTGGTGGAAGAGGACGACAAAAAAATAGCGTGCCGCCTCGATACAGGTCTCTCCCATTCCGGATGCGAAAGGGGATAGGCTATTGGAACGGAAAAAGGAGAGAAAAGGAGTGGGAAGAGCGAGAAAAAAATGAAGAGGAAAGTAGCCCGTCGTGCTGGATCCGGAGACGATCCGAATTGCTTCTTCGCAGGAGTCCGTTACGTAATACTGTAGTTATGCAACAGCGTCTGGTTTGATTTCGCCCGATATCGTGTGTTCTTTGGCAAATTAATGTCTCGAATGGTTATAAATTCCGAATTTCCTCTTAGTTCAGGTGTGATAAGTTCAGAATGCTCCATGAATTTCTTCCTTCTTTTAAATGTCGGGTGAGGTGGAGCATGGTAACAATGGGACGATCGGAACGATGCTTCGACAAGTACATGAGATTTACGTTTTTCTCACTTTTGTTTATAACATGCCCTTCTTCACACTTTGATGAAACAGATATGGTGCGGGCTGAAATTATTTTACTTCCATTGGATGGCAATTACTTCAAATGCTGACTTTAAAAAAATTTGAGTTCAAATGTTTATTCTTCTGCGGCATTTTTGTTTTTCATCCCAACTGCAGGTGATTAGAGTCGAGTTAAGAGCTGCAAAAGGTCAAATTTGATGATATGCTGACTAATATCAATCGTTCGATCGGCAAAATAAGACTCAGATTCTATCACATCATCTGTTGAGCGCAGTCTTACCATTTTCCGCAAGGGAAGTTGAGTATATGTAACTTCCTAGCACAGGGTGAAAGTAATTTTGCACATAAGAAAGTTTATATTCTGTTATTTTATTTGTCTTGATACGGTCAAATAAAAAAAATATATACGAGGGGCGTTCGAAAAGTAATAGGAATTTATTTATTAAACAAGAACGATTATAATTCAAAATTCCTATTACTTTTCGAACACCCCTCGTATATATATATATATATATATATGCATCACTAAGTCGTGTACGTACAGGGCAAGTCCACAAAGGAAGGGATTGGTGAAAAAAAAAGCCAAAAGTGGCAACTCCAAAAAGGAAGAACGACGGAAGATGCGAAAGAAAAGGCATCCGACATCTGGGGATGACCACGGGGTAGGGGTTTTAGACCCTACGCTCAACGTAGAAAACTCCGAGAACGGCAATATCGGTGACGCTGGAGATACGGTCGACGAGCCCGGGGGGCGAGCCAAGAACATCGTGAATGCGGCCGTCGACGAGGTCCCAGCCCGACTACCGGTGGCGTAATTCCACGAAGGAGGTCCTAAGCAAGGGAAACGCAAACACGCAGAGGAAGGCAGAGAGAGGATGAGACCGCCCATTCCCCCTTTGGTGGTTCCCCGGATGTCTCGATGCAATATCCTGGGAAAAGAGGAAAGAAGTTCTTTGTGTGCCAAGTCATTCAGAGTGTCTCTCACCTAGATGGATGCATCGATGTTTGTTTCTAGGGGAAGATTAAGGACCCTTTAGACCTCTTCATCTGGCCAGGAGCCAATGATATATCCCCCATACATCTTCAGAATGTGGGGGAAAAAAAGCTGCTCGATTCTCGTCGGAGGAAAATTGATTAATTCGCCTAGAGTACGCTTTGCAGTAGTCGAAGGTTAGAAGTTTTCAGTTATTTTTCCCTTAAGTCGAGATCTACGAGTAGAAGTTGTCTGGTTTTCTTCGACTTTCGTCTAAGTTTTGTGAACATCTTTCCCAAAGACAAGGTCTTTATATACTAAGTCGAAAGTTTTTTTTTATATTTTTGTGCATTAATACCTAGGCAAGCCGAATTGCTGAGTCCAAGATTAGAGAGAGAAGAAGATGGTGAGTGAGTTGGATGAGGAATGCTTCTCCGTTTTACTTCTCTTTCTTCCCCCTTCAAACTATTTCTACTAAGTTGAAAACTAGTAGAGAATGGTTTCTGGTTAGTTCAGCTTCATGGGTTTCACTTGCTCACTTTTGACCTATTAATTTGCTCGGTCTCGCCATAATTCATACATAAATGTTTAACGAGGGTAGGGTTGTCCCATTTTCTCCTTAGGGCAATCCGGTAGGGGAAAAAATAGTGCGAAACAAGTTATATTGAAAATATCATTTTGAACCTGCTTTAAAATCAGATTTTTACAAGCCATTTCATTCTTTTTCATTGTTTGGATGGGTAAGATTGAACTTTTTGCTGCGAAATTACCTCTCGTATGATTGCTGCTGATGTAAAATATAGTTTTCAGTTTTTCGAGTTACAAGATCGCTCAACTGCTTGGTGCTGCGTTTTTGGAGGGATGAGTGTGCCACAACAACACAGGTGAACTCCACCATTCGTCATGAATGTGCTCAATTAGTTGGAATAGAAGGTGGCATCCTTCCACCGAGGCATACGATGCTTCCCGCACTGGAACCGAAGCCTTGAAACCTCAGTCCAATCCATGCTGTCGGCAGTCCGTGCAGCAGGCGTCGATCGTAGATCTCACGTCGTTGCGAGCATTAAATATTGTGTACTTCCAAGCAAATAATTAGGTCGAGTGATGCTGCTTGTCGACCAGCCATTTCTGCATCGGGAGGCAGTCCTCCAAAGTGTCTAATTCCTTCCGACGCCATCGCTCGGTTAATCGGATGAGAGTAGCCATAGAGGTATATGGTGGGATCGTAAAACTGGATATCCAACCCGAAAGAGTGTTTTGCAGAAGTAAAATGCCCGGTGAAATTAAATAAATTTACCGTCTTTACCGGAAAGAGAGTTAAGTTCGTTTGAGACGTCTCACTCGAATGCTATGAGGCGAAACTCGATTAAAATTTGCATACAGGCGATTGAGGGTTCCCTAGTGACGGAACGCATCCTGTTTTCATCCCAAGGTGACCCTTCGAAATTCGAACGTCGTGTCACCTTAGAATGATTCGAGACAGAACTCACGGAAAATTGTTTTGGAGGGAAATTCGGGGTCTCTGACGGCAGCATTCCCTATTCTCCGCATGATGCCTGGGAGTTCCAAATTTGCACAGTGCATCTCATTTCAGTTCGATGGGGAAGAACTCCCTGAAAATTTCCGTATAAAGAAAGGGGGGAGGGAAATAACGGGCCGCTCGATATTATTGATTCGAAATATGACTGTTCGTAGTCAAGTGTTTCGTTCAAATGCCATGGGTTGGAAGTCGTTTAGCTTCGATTAGGAAGACGTGAACGTTTCACGGGTACAAGTACGACAAGTAGAGCTCATAATTGCACCTCGTATGGAAGTGGGAAGAAGAAAGCGAAGTTCATGGCCGTTTCAAGTGGAGCAATCAGGGGCAGTTTTGCTTTCTCGCCCATTATGAAAAGCGGTTCAGGGCCGACTCCGTTCTCGCTTGCTTTCTCGCGTTTCTTGCCTTTCTTTCCCCGTTTCACACGTTTCATTTTTATTTTTCCATCGAGAAGCCTCGAAAGATTACCTCGCCTGAAACGGGCTTTACTTTAGGTGAGCGCACACTTATCAGGGCTACCCTCTGAGGACTGACTCGTGAGGGCTACCCTTAGAGAGCAAGAGACTTCACCCGTTTGGGTTATTCTTTGTCTGGTGCAAAGAGTGAGTCCAGATCGTACGGGACTGACCCTTTTTATACCCAAACGGTGAGAATCAGAACAGTGGTACGAACGAGAACAAGGCAGATTGCACGTATTCCACCAATCTTGGACGAGAGGAAGGAGGGTACGTCACACTTCTTGCGTATGGCGGGGGGTCATCGGCAACATTTTATAAGTCGATATCGAAGTTGGAGATCCAGTCGCAGGCTGTCGTGAGGTCGTGGATTCCGCCTATGCTGCCTGCAAATGAGCCGAACCGATGGATAATATGCTGGACGGTTTGGCTTTCGAAACCGCAGTCACATCTGGAGGTGGTCTTCAATTTCCACCGATGTAAGAGGTGGGCGCATCGGCCGTTTGAAGTGCGGGTCGAGCGTGGTCCACTGCTTCCTTGACGGGACGAAGCCACCGAGTCCTGCGGTTCTGTGGTGGGATCAGAAACGAGCCTTTGTTGGGACGATGGCTTTCACCCGCGTGGCTCTCCTCTGTTCCTCCGGGTCGAAGGAGGACGCGTCGAGAGCGTTAGCTCCGAGCCGGGGCGGGTTCCGGGATTTTAGTCGGGACCTCGTTGGATTTTCTAGGACAGTTCACGAAAGGTCACGATAGATGCTCCAGATCGAAAACACGCGGAGAGTAGAATGAGTAACGGAGAGGCACAGCCCGTAAGGGAGTTTATAATAAACACTCGATATCCTAATAAACACTTGATGCATGATATCAAATATGGCCTTACGAGGGCTCCTTATTTAAAAAAATATATGACACAAATATATCCATATCTTGTTTTGGCCGAATGAAGTCCCTTAACTCCTTCCAACCAAGTTTGGCGCATAGTTTGGTAAAATGTCCAAATACATCCTGTACATACAACTGTATTAGATACTTCCATACGTGAGGGAAACGAAGCTTCCATTATCGCTCTGGAATTAACGCCTCTGCGGGACACTGGAATTCTTTGGGCGGCTAGCCAACCGTCATGCTAGATATGCTAATGAGTTAAAGCATGCAAAGGTGTTACCAGAAGGCGTTATTAAATGTGAATTCGCCAACTCTGGTCAGTGGAGTAGCGAGGAGGAGGGCTGGGGGGGTTTTCAGCCCCCCCAAGTTTGGTTCAAGCCCCTCCAACTCCGGTCGGAATGCGTCCGCCCCACCCCAACAAGAAGTTAGCCCTCCTCCCCCCCTCCCCATTTCGAAAACCTGGCTACGCCACTGACTCTGGTGAGGCGATCGCCATAGTACTCTCATTTGTTAACACTGACCCGAACGACTATTCTCTGTTGGTATGGTGATCATCCATGATGGCCAGATGGCTCTAGTCGAGGATGGAAGACCCATTCGGTACAACAATGTTTTGTCAACGTTGAAAAAAGGTTGATGGCGACGTTGCCTCAATGTTGAGAAAAGGTTGAAATGAAACACAGCTCAACGTAGAAAAGTTGATGCTGTGCGACGTTATGCCAACGTTGAATTTTCAACGTAAGGGCATCACAGTACCGCCTTCCTGTTCCAGGGTCTGAATGAGCTTTGATTATCAGATGAAATTGAATATGGACTCGATAACTCCATAGATGGTTCCCAAGTGGTATGATACTAGCAGTACTCTACCGAATACAATCATCCCACATAAAGGACCCTCAGAGTCTTTCATTTCCTCTACTGAATGAGAATTCACATCGAGTACTTGCAAGACTCAATCCTCTCAGTCCAGTAGAGGAAAATAACCTCGCGGGCATGGATTTTATACTCTATCTAAAATGGATGAGTCTGAGCAAGGGCGCGTGCCATGTGGAGATTTAGGAAAATTGAGCGTGCCTTCTCGGACCCACTAGCCAGAAGTACTTTGGGTCTTCTTCTGCCTGATTACCTCCTTAAACATGTCTATCTAGGAATTCCTATACCTTCTCCTATGCTGTAAATGGGAAAATATTGGGGTACTGTCTGAATTCTCAATGTTGATACAACGTTGTTGTGCCGAATGGGAATCTGAAGCATGCCATAAACATATTGCACTCAGATTTCAATCCTTTCCAAAGAAGGAAGGCACTGAGCAAAATATGCAGAAGTCCATGCACGATGAGCAAATTTCGGTGCCGAAATCTCACTCGATTCTTGTGATCGTCTCCTCTTCCGGTACGCCCTCTGGCAAAGCCGACTGCGGCAGGTCCCCATCGAATGCAAAAACCGAGTGACCTTAGTCGAGACGATGAGGATGGGGAGGAAGGATGCGTCTGGACGCGCATCGCCTTCGCACGGATGGGACCATCGTGCGCCGCCGGTAGATGGAATCGACCGTAACTGGGTTCACCGGCACTGCCCGGGATTCACATTCGGAACGATGATGTTCACCTTCACGCGTGCTGACGCCTGCCTCCTACATCCCAACCGATTCGTCTCGATCGAACGAGACGATCTGGCGAAATGAAACATTTAGCAATGCACAAAAGAGACGCGACTGGAAGAAACTGGCCTTGCGAGTGATTCCTCTTTCCTCTTGCCTCGGGCGTTAGAAAAAAATATTCTCCGGGCAGCTCGGGATTGGAGTTGTTCGGGGCGTCGATGTTATCTACTGTACAAAAAGCGATTTGGCACTTCTTTTCATTCATTAGTGCAGAATGAAAGAGTAGATCGAGTGTGCCGTCACTGGCGGCACACCCGATATGCTCACCCCAAAATGCAGTGACTGTCACTACAATTTTTTCTCTCATTATTCTCTCTCGTCTCTTCATTTTTAAATTTATTTTTTAATCATGCTTTCGGTATTATTTGCGTCTAGACGACGTCTCGTCTTGTGTACGAAGTCCATCTCCTTTCGGGTCGATTCTTTTTCACGCAGCCTTCTCATCTGGCTCAGCCCATCTAAATCAGGAGCGTCACCGATCTTCTCTAGCTTTGCATTGGCGGTTCGTGATATTTCTCGCCAGTGGTTCGTCTACGGAGGCAGGGGAGGGCACTTCCTACATGGACGAAACACGAGCGCTAAATTTCGCGAGCCGTCACCGGACACCAATATCCGAAAGTCTCGTGCGGATGGAGGACGGGGCAGTGGCGTAGCGTGGTTGACATGGGCCCTGGTGCAAGGAATGAAACGGGGCCCACTCCAATTTTTTTATTATTGAATTCTGTGGGAGTCATATTTTTTTGCTAGATTTTCTCCTGCAGCATATAAATCATCGTCGGTAGCTGAAGTCTGTGTGGAAGGCAGTGGCGGATACAGAACAAATTTTTCATAGGGAAACAAGACCTGTTTCATAGTTCCCAGCCCCCCCCCCCCCCACTCCTCTTCTGGATCCGCCACCAGGGAAAGGGTGAATGCAGAGCCAGTTCAAGAAGTTGTGAGGCGAGGGGCAAGTGGATTCTTGGTCCCCCCCCCCCCCCCCCCCCCCCCCCCCC
>CAJPEV010000569.1:50518-64731 GCA_905338385.1 Darwinula stevensoni | reverse complement strand
TTTTTCGGCCCCCCCCCCCCCCTACTATTTTACACAAATACTTAACGTGTTTAATTTCCTTCGAGGCCCCCCTGGAAAAGCGGGGCCCGGAGCAACAGTCCCCTTTGCCTCCCCTTTCCCCCTTGATCCGGCCCCGGGTGAATGGTATTGGAATTGGCCACCACTTGATTTAACCACGCGAAGCGACGTCCCAGTTGCGAGATGTCTCTGTGCAGTGTCGCGTTGAATTCCTTTTATTCCTTTTGATCTTCCTTTTCGGCTGCTGGCTGCTGGCTGCTCTCACCTCGTCCCGATGCCAAGGGGCTCCCAACTAACGCCCCCCCCCCCTCTTCGAAGCTCGGCGTCTGGGCCCCTCTGGCCCGTGGGCCCCGGTGCAGCCGCACCACCTGCACATTCGGTAGCTACGCCACTGGGACGGGGGTTTATTTATACGAAAGGCGGTGACGTTCGTCGTTGCCATCTGTTACGCGATACCATCACGAAATCACGGCTCGTCGACGACCTCGCACCGAAGAGATTCGAGGCAGAAGGCGAAGGGAGATTTATTGGACTTCGGGACGAGTGGTGCCACGAGTCTCCTGCAATCCAATTAGAAACAGATTCACGGATGCATTCATTATATTATATAACGTGCTGCAGTGAGGGGAGGCCTGCAGTCTGCATAAGAGGAGGGAGGATCGAAAGATACGCATCCTTCTCGGAAATAGGGCAATGACAATGATTAGCTTGAATATTAATTTTCTCCCATGGGTTCTCCTCCTAGGCGTGCCATGGGGCACTTCCTACGCGTCCATGTCCGAGTCAAATTAAAAAAACTCTCACACTGATTCACATCATCATTTTTACGATTCTAGATACTACATGCAGTATATATTAGATGTAGATACATCATTCTAATGTTTACAAAATCTTTTCTTAACCAGTATCTGCATTAATAATTTAGGATTTCCTCCTCTCATTGGTCGACGCATCATGGTGACGTGACTCGGAGGAAATTCGGAGGAGACCGTATCAGGAACGTAGAGTAAAAAGAAGACTTGCATGAATCCGGAAGTCATATCGATTAAATGTAAGGGTGGATTTTTGAACAGAGCACTATCCGATAACGCAGCTTTATTTCAGGGGAAATACATTATATTTCCTGAAATAAAGCTGCATCATCAGCTCCGTTCAAAAATCCTTTCTTATCCTTACACCATCTCATGAGGATCTTCCATTCCCCATTCTGTATATACCCTGTAGAGGTCTCCGAGTCATTCATCTCCGATGACATCCACTTGATAATAATAGTCCAGCTTGTGAGCATGATGATGGGCTGGGGAGGCTGGGGCAAAGTCCAGCGGCGGAGGGAGGGAGGGGAGGGATGTGGAGGCTGGGGCAGAGAGTCCAGCGGCGAGGAGGGGGGGGGGGGTGACTCTTCCCCTCAGTATCATTATTATATATATGCCTTTTTCACTTGTTTTCACGAGTTTACGTAGAGATACTTGACAGGTAAGGAAGATAAAAGTTTTCCCTCATTGCACATTCGTATTCCCTCGCTTAGCACCAGCCTCCACGGGAGCCTCCACCGGAGCCCCCCGATGAATAATTTCTGGGTCCGCCGTCGGACAAGTCTTCATCACGGAGAAAGACTTGCCGCCCGGTTCTTTTCTCTTCTTTCACTTCTTCCCCTTTTCCTCTTAAAGGAAATGGACGAAATGGCGTTTTAGGATCCTCTTCGTCTTTTTCTTTTTTACTCGCACTCTTCGTCTTTCACATCTTATCAAAGAGCTCATATGTTAGGTCTCCGAATGACAGCTGCATTGCAACCGTTCGTGGACTCTCGATCGCTCCGGCATCCCCATCGCGGCCGGCAGTAACGTACGCAGAAGGGCAAACGGGAAAGGGGCGATGAGGGTAAAGGGGGAGGGAGGGGGAGGGGAACGAAGGGGATTCGGAACCCCCACCCCCTTACGTCGCGCTCGTCTTCGACTCGATGTCGAGCCCCCCGACTAAAATCTTGCATTCATCACCGGTGGCCAGGCCGGGGAAAAAGGGCGATTCGACCATATAAAAAAAAGAATGGTCTCCCCTTCTAGGGGACGTAACCCCCCGTCAATGTTTAATGACCTTCCTGGAATACGGTCCGTCGATGGAAGAAGGAAGAGCAGGTCAATATTCCCATAAGGGCTTCTTGCTTTCCAACGGGTCACATCTGGCCTTTCTTCACACTCATTTCACACCATCTCATATAGGAAATCTTCCTTCGTCCTCCCTTCTCTTTCGAAAGATCCAAATCGATCCCGCACTTCCATCCACCCATCGAATGCATATTCAACTTTTTTTTTTGCTAAAATTTTTGTTTCTACTCCCGCGGGGCTTCGGATGAAATTGCATCCGTCGAATCGCACCATTTGCATCTATCAATTACCAGAAAAGAAAGAAACGATCGGAAACCGATGTCGATGATCGTTTTTCACCGACTTCGTCCGATATGTAATTGCGATGTCCAGGTTTTAAGCTCGAGCGCATCTGTGGCTCTCCTCCGACCGACCGACTATCGACTCGTGTGGAATCCGAATCGAAATGGATTCACCAGCTGACGAACGAGAATCCTTCGCTCTCCTCGACGAGGCCTGAAATGCAGTAGATGCCTGCAGCAGACCGTACAGATAAATTCCATGCAAATACTCGAGCTTCGTCCCTGTTTCCAGAACTCAAGGCGTTTTGCGATCCAGATGATCTCTTCGGACGAGCGATGGATTCGAAGAGCCATCCGCTTGGAAAAGTTTCACCTACGTGCAAGGAACACGACGAATCTCGTAAAAGTCGAGGAGCGAAACGACTCGAGGATGAGGTGAACGATCGACGTTCGTTCCGTAGGGTTTCCATGTACGAAGCGGCATTTCACATCGCCGCAAGCGAAAGGGAAAAGTCCCCTCGAAAGCTTCGGAGATCCCCTATCGGTTCTCGATTCGGGAACTTCTCGTTTGCATCGACGAGGACCGACCGGATGAATCGCACGTGGACGGGATGAATAACTCACGACGAGCCATCGCCCGCGCACGTAAGGTTCGGGTGAGGATGGGCATTGTCGGACGGTGAAGCGTATCGCACTCGTGCCATCGCCGCATTCATGCTAAACTCATTATCGTGGGGGTTCCGCTTCCCATTCTCACCGACAGACCCACACAAAGGCCATGAATACCCGGCGGTCGTATTCATCGATGAGAGAGGGCACGTGCCATTGTCCGCGTCATCCCATCGGATAAATAATCCATGAATATCCGGGATGGGAGAGAGAGAGAGAGAGAAAAAAGAGACGAATGTCTTAGAAAATGTTGGGAGCGGGTTTCCTTGCCGCAACGGGGCCAGGAAGGCACGACGTCGCTTCACGAGGGGACAGAACTCCTCGTTTCGTCCTCGACTTTGACCGATTCCAGAGTTTCTTTTCGGGGGAAAGGTTAATGGACTTTCCATACTTAGGGATCATCGACACGCATTTTGAGTCGATGATTGGGGAAGATCCGACTCGCGCCTCGCCATCGCCCGAATCGGCATAAACATCTGTTGCTTCTTCTCGCCGAAGAACACTTTTCCGTAGGAACGAAATCGGGTGAAAGGAGCGGGTCGGTTCGGGTGCGAGTCCGTCCCTTGCTTGGACCCTTAATATCCTACACGAGGCGAGGGCAGAGCTCCATTCTTCATCCTGGCAAGTTTTCGTGCGTCTAATTTCCTTCTCACAAATTATATTACATAAATTTATCTCGGGGTGATGTATCTTAAAATCGAAGAACGCTTTCACCGTGTCGGTAATTTATTACAGAAAGTCGTCGACTTCGGAACTTTAAAACTTACGGAGCTTCCCATCGTGCTCCATCGAAAGGCAGGCATAGAAATGGCATCAAAAAATCAACTGGAAAGGCTTGAGAATCGGGGACAGTCGACTCATTCGATAAAAGTGCCGAAACAAGGGGTAAGGCAAGAAAGTAACCCTGTGGTGAAAGGAACGACCGAAAAAAAGTCCATCATCTCTGCACTCATCCCGATTCGCTTAGTTGACGTTACCCTCGTATCCAAAAAGGAACGGTGTCCCGAGACGAATCGTAGAAATACGTATCGGCACGATTAAGCCCTTTGGTCGAGAATTATTTCCGCCTGCTTTTCTGGGTTCCTGTAGCATAAAAACAATCGTTATCTCGTCCAATATACAAATCTCTCGTTTCAATTTTTTTTTTCTTGACGATATCAGCTGCAATTATGCAACTTATTGGCTGCAATTAATATTATCAAGTGGACAATGTATGGATGGGTCAGTCCCCTACTGCAGGACAACAGCCTCGTGAATCGATACATGAGTAAAATATGCTTTACAAAAAAAATTTCTGTCTTCAATCACAATTTGGCACAGAGTATGCTGAAGTCATGTTATCGAAAGGGAGTAAAACAAATTACTACCTGCATTCTAGGCTTTAATTTCACTGACATGTTCTATTCGCTCCAGCTGGGATTCTGGATCCAACTGGAAAGATTCAGGATCGGATTGGCACTAGGCGTGGATGAACGAGAGACGACGATGCCATGAAATGCGAATTTGGCGTCTTCGCGCCGTTTGACTTCCGTTTCCATCGGAGCACCTAACTGGCTCGGAACTCCACCGTGTCCGGGACCGTGACTTTCGAGCAGAAATTCTCACGCCATGGCCGGGTCTGAGATAGGAAATTCTCCTACTGAAACTCGCTAGCTTGACGTCTGTTTACTCTTTCGGGTTAAAAAAGGGAATATTTTTGAAACCCCTCATGTTACGTCTTCGAGTTGAGATCAGCCAGACCGAAAGATCGAGGTGCAAAACTCATTTGGGTTTTCAGCGTTTATCACCCGAGTTGGACGATCACAGAGGCGTTCACTCGACTCGGACACTCCCGCTCGAGGAACATCCCATGACATCCCATGCACGAGTGCCCGAATCGAGTGAGAAATCGTCCAACTCGTGTGAAAAACACAGTAAGAGATTTCTTTTAACGAGAAGACACGCCTAAAGACGAGGGGAGGGAGAGGAGCCTGCTTTTTACGGTTGGGGTTTTGGGAGAGGGTCAACCGGGCGGAACGGGGACTGGGAAATACTCCGAAACATCCATCCAGTATAGAAGCCTTCAGAGGAAGGGAAGAGAAGAGAAAGGGATCTTCCTTTCTTCTTCTCCTCTTTCCTTTCTCACTCGCTGTGTCTTTCCACCATGACGACTCGTCCGTTCCACATCCAGATCCGCACTCGCCGCGATTCTCCCCCCAAGGCCGGGGAGGAAGACTAGCCGGCCCGACCTGAATGCGGAATCGTGCGCAGGTCTGACGGTGCGGTTAGTGGTAGTAACCGGGGCGATCGGCGGGTTGTTTCACCCAGTAGCCCCAAGGGGCATGTGACTTCTTCCCGTATCCATCACTGGGTCCTTTATAGTCCCTTGAAGTCCCCTCCCATCAATCAACACCTTGAATGCCTCTCTTGCCCCCATTACTAACAGGATAGAAGCAGGGATTTTTAGATTCACCAGCTTCAGTCTCTCATCCATCATTTCTCTCTTTCTCTTTTTTTTTCCCCCTCTCACTCTTCCTCACGACAGAGAAAAGAGGACGTTCCTCCCTCGAAAATTAGGGAATTTTCTCTCTCAAATGGGAGGATAATTTGCATGTGTGGGAGAACTAATTCTCAATCGGGTGTGGCTAATTAATGGCAGGGTCTACTACATTCCGCCGAGTTGATTAAACGTTGCCGGAGCCACCGTAGAGATGGAGAGGGAGAGATTTAATTAAATACCGGAGTCTGAACGTGTCTTCTCATTTCGCTGCCGAAGAGACTCATCGCCGTTTCGTCACGAACCGTTCCAGTCCTATTCCCTTTTGGGAGAACGCGGCCGATCTTTCCGAGTCCTATCGTCGACGGAAGCGAGAAGCGAAAAAAGGTCGAGACTTCACGACGAAAGGAGCGCAGACTCCCTCTCGCTGTCGTCGGGAGCAGCAGCGATTCGCAGAGACGGAACGTCACGAAACGAACTCGATGGATGACGATTCGATCCGAATGCGACAGAGATCGACTTTGCGGTATCGAAGGGGGGTCTGTCTGCGTTTTCCCTCCTTCGTTAGAAAGTGCACGAACGGAAAGTGTACTTCAGGGTCAGGAGAAGTGGACTTTTCCTCCCGTCATGCTCCAATGAACACTTTATAAAGAGTCGGACCGGCGGAGGAACTCTCCCATTCTCTCTGCGACTGCCACAACATGCAACTCACCTGGGTGAGTCCCTTCGACATCTCCTTTCTCCGTTAACCGTCCTTCCCGTTAACCTTGAAGGCATCTTCTGCCCTCCGAGGATCGAGCGAGGATCGGAACGTCCACGTCATAGATTCGGATTCCACCATCGGTTTATCTTTGTCGATCGCGAGGCCCCCCCCCCCCGGGAGGGGCGGAACGTGGGGGAACACGACGTCGGGTCTCCTCGGTAGCGTGAGGCAAGAGGAACGTGATTTCGCAGGCATGCAAATTGTATTTTTCAATTGCTGCCGATGAGAGGTAACTCGTTCGTGTCAACACGAGAACCCCTGCCTCGGAGGCAAGATAAATCCTGAATTACTTCCTGCAATAAAAGAATCATGAAAGGGAGATGGAAGGGAGGGAGCCAAGGGAGACAGTTGCGGAATGAATTCCAGGTGGTTTCTTTCATCTCTTCTACCTCTGACCCTTTATCTTCATCGGACCCGCGAAGAGTTCCACGTCAGGCTCTACACTCCGACGTCAGTCTGCCAAGTGATTTGGAGAGCATCGGCTCCCTTTCGCGCGAACCCGTCGTGCTCTGAGGTGGAGGACGCCTAAAGTGCTTATGGGTTCTGGGGTTTTAGGCTACCGCTTGTGTGAGGGTTTCGTTTCGATGGGAGTCGAGGACTCCATCGGGGGTAGATGCGACCGGATCGGGAACTCGTAACGAGATCGTCGGGGTACGTCGAGACACCATGGTTAATTCTTACCACTTTTTTTTTGCTTTTCTATCGATATTTAGTCGGCCCCCTTCCCTCGAGAATATGTAGGTTGAGGTTTCTTCCGTGTCCTTAGGCACCCATTTTTGCCCCAGGGTGTGTTCGTGTGAATATTGAATTCGGGATAACTCTACACATAGGATGCAGTCAACCGTTTAACAATTCGAACAAGAACTCCTCCGCAGATGTTGGTTTAAAAAATGCAACCCGATATTCTCCTCTTCGTGCTGGAAACACCACATTCGTGGTTTCTTCAGATATTTATTTCTTTCCACGGTAATTTTACTCTTCATTTTACAATGGAGAGGCGAGAAATAAACTTTTCCCAAGACTCGAGAGCAAAATGGTGCCAGAATATTCCCTGCGCGTCTCCCACATCCTCCATCTCGATCGAGCAACGTCTCTCTTGCAGCTCATTTTCTCGGCGAGGCTTGCCCCGCCGAGAAGACGAAGCAAAAGAAGCGTCTTACAAAGCCAGCCTTGCCTCATCGCAGCGCTTAGTTTCGTTTCCCGATGCATCCGTAGGATGCGGGGGACGAACCACGAGGGCAGACGAGCATTCGCGAAAGCACGACAGTCGTTCTAGCACGCGAAGGAGGTTCACCGCAAAAAGGCATCTGGCAAAGTACTCTTTATGTGGGTCTCATCGCTCTGAGGTTGCTCGAGAGGAGAACGAGACATCTCTGTCGATCGAGCTCCTCGGATGTCGTGCCGTCTCTTCGATACCGATGCGATCGAAATCGATCCTTTTTTACTGTCTATCCTTTGATCTTAGGCTTTTTGTATAAAAAAAAAAGAGTTCCGTACTTTTGGAAAGGCGGAGATGCAAGCCGTGTCGATGCGACCACTCGCTCGCGGATCACGCGATCTCGATGCGCTCACGATGCTTCCTCGTCCAGGATAATATGGGACAGAACCGCGTAGTCTTTGCTGGACGATTATTTCCGCGCCGTGCCCAAGCGAAAGCGGAAATATTGCTTTCACCCCTTCACATCTCGTTGGGAGGGGAGGGGGGGAGGGGGAAGGAGAAGGGGGGTAGGGGAAGGGCCTTTGGGTTTCCTCGAGTGCCTCTTCGTCTCTTCTTGTCTCCGATGGGATACAAGCCTCTTTCCCCCTGTCTATCCTCCAGGATCCTGAAAGGGTAAAGATGTCCTTTCAATTAGGAACTCGTCCTCCGTTCCTCGTCCAGAGGAAGCCGATCAGCGACTTTCGCACGAACGAATCCTGCACATATTTGAAATAACCCAAACGTTTCTTATGAATTCGTCGGACGAGACCGTCACGATGGCCCCGCTATTCTTTAAAGTTCATCTGTTCCCTTCACTCGATGAGTGATGAATCGTGCTTTCGTTGAGTTTAGCCATGATTAAATTTTATCGTGGAAGTATGTCATCCGTCCACTCCATCACGAGTCGGTGACGCTGCTAATCGTAGCACAATCACCGTACTCGTCGAGAAAAGCTGATCCCTCTCCGCCGTGGTCTGTTCTTTTCACTTTCCATGAGTTCACATTCCAGTGGCACGGCCAGGAATTTCATCTATTCGTGCTGGTAGTCGATCCTTCTCTTCCCCAGCCATAAAAATGAGAAGAGGTGGAAAATTCTGGGCGTGCCACAGCTTAATTCAGCTTCGGACGATGCCAGATCCGGCTCGAAAGCTGAGATTCTGGTTCGACCGTGGAGTCCAAGTTCCTTCTTAAGAATCAGCCATTGAGTCCTGATAGGGAGGAATAAAACCCAAGACGAACAACCCATTCGGCACGACAACGTTGTGTCAACGTTGACAAAAGGTCGAAATGTCGAGACAAGGTTGAAGCGAAGAATCGGCATCAATCAAATGCCGGCTATTAGTGATCATCTGAATTTTCTACACATAAACACTACTCATGGATTAGCGAAGTCATTTGGAAGCTATTAAGTACAAATTCGTTTTTCACATTTGCCTTCAGCAAGGAGTAGTCCACATCATCTCGACAGAAAATAGGTTCAACCAATCGACGCGAGATGGCGCCTAACCGCCGATTTAGCTATTCTCACCCTATTGCTCTGAAAAATACAGTTCCATGTATTTTCCATACAGCACCCGATTTTTCCCCACGTACAACTTAAGGGAAGGCTTTGGAATTCCAAGATAGACCCGTTGAAGGAGGCTCCAGGCACTTCTGAGCAGGAGGTCCGAGGAGACATTCCGAATTCTACCTCACTACCCGACATGTGGATCTCTTTCGAGCCTGACAACCCGGCCCGGGATATGTTAACGACTCTTCTCTTGAAAGGAGATAAATCTGTTGATGACGTCGGACGTCATTCCCAGATGTATCTCCCACGCGGAGCCGCATTGCACGGCTAGGCACGTAACTCCCTTGACGGGCAGAATGAGTCGTGTCATTCAAGGGCATCCATTCCGAGGCCCAATGCCCAAACATTGATAACTCAACGCCGGCACAACGTATTTTCAACGTTGAACTGTGTTTTATTCCAACATTGCTACGTTGAAAAATCGACCCTCTCTCAACGTCGACTCGACGTTGTCGTGTCGAATGGGAACACTTGCCAACAGAAGCTGAAGAGAGGCCTAAAGACCCTGCCCTGACTCTTCTTTACCCACTCGAGTGTATTGATTCGTTTATGTCGCAGAAGAGCAAAAGGGCGGGCAAGATGGTAGTTTGTATTCCGAGAGGCAGCGGGGAGAAGCCATCGAAAGGCGATTATATCATCCAGGAACAGAGGGTAAAATATCGACGTTTCTGCTCCTTCCAGCTGTTCCGTTATGGAGTGACTTGAGACTCATAATCGCACCTTCGGTCTCCGATCGATCCTTTACTATGCTTTACGCCGTTCTTATAAATCTGCATAAGCTATATGTGCGATGAGCCTGCCAAATGTATCACTAATAATTCCAATTCCAACGAAAGCCGATTTTCTTCGGACCGGCCCCGTAATCTCGGGAGGAACCCCGTGAAGAATGGCTCGCTCTCCTTACCGTCGGCTGCTGTCGATTCTGAAGTCTCCACGTCTCTCTTCTCGTCCCTGCCGTCGGGTAGCCCATTGCATTCGTCGGCATCTCTACCGAAGGCCACATTTCCAAGTGACAGCCTGACGTACGAAGCCGATGCTCGCACGTGTCCGAAAACTGCCAGTCATGGGTGCTTCGGGCAGCATGAGAGATTTATTTCTGCAAGTACCGAAACTTGCCAGATAATTATCAGGTCCCAAAAGTTGACCCTTTCGTTCTGCTCTCAGCGGAATACACGATCCTCTATTATTAACGCCTCGCAGTTCTGTAACGACTTCGTTAGGAGAAGTATCACTTGTCATGTTCAGGGGGAAAAGTTTAGTTTCCTTCCCAACTCCTGCTCTTTTCCTCTCTCACGAACAGATGCGTGATTACAACCTGGAAGGAATTACTTATTGATATCAAATCGATATTTCCACGCATCATGTTCTTTTAGCCATACACGAATCGATAGATTTACGTCTTTTTTCTCTTCGCAGGGTTTGATCGGTGCCATTTTGGGGGTGTTCTACCTATGGTTGGAGATCACGGAAGGTCTTCCCTATGGCCAGAACCAGGGGGGATATCGAACTTCTCGAGGGACTCAAGACGGTGAAGCCCCGTTGGAATTGCAAGGAAGAGCTGGAGGAGGCATCAAGCTTCCTGCCCAAAGCAGAGCCGGTATTTCCTCTTCATTCCCAGATATTTCGCTTCGTTTTCAAATGCCGAGGAAAGAAAGTGCACTCGAGTATGTCTCACCCGAAGCTGGCTGTGACGTGTCGCCCAAGTTGAAGTATGTCAACGAATGATAATCGATCTCCAAACCGATTATCATTCGCCCACATGCTGCCAGTTGGAGTAACCGTGCTTGCCTGATTCTCGTTCCCATCAAATCCGCCGTTGTGGTAATCCTTGAGATGGCTTGCATAAATGGCGCGGCAGGTAATTGTGGACGATGTTAGTATCATTACGATGGACGTTGAACGCGCGGCGGATGATTTAGTGGTCGTGTCGGTCTCTTTAAAGTACAGATGAAGTCCAAAATGAGGAAATGCCACCTTAACGTCTGAGATATGAGTTGGGAGCGGGGGACTACGTCTCCTGAAAGTTTATTCCCGAATCGGTTCCACATTGGAGGACGATCCCGAATCCATCGCGACGAACGCGTATGTCTTCATCCGCAACCAATATCTAGTTCTAGGAGTGAAGAACATAAGAATTCCTAGCTTAGCTCCTAACTTACGTGAAAGAGCTTCATTTGGGGACTGATGGATTCCGAAAGACAGGAAACGTGATGAGGGGCGAAAGAACCTCGTCCTTCAAGGAAACGAAAGAATCTTCTTACGACCATGCATACTTTCTGTTTTATTGCTTTATTGCTTTTACTTTCTGCTTTATTACTTTGAATCGCACTTTTATGGAATCGAATTTTACGTAGTCAGATGTTCATGGAAATCTTCGAATCATGCTGTCCATTTTCACCAAAGCCGAATCCCAATTCATCGAACGTTTCCCGATACCGAGATTCTGCGTACATCGAGAAGCTGGACGTCCTCGGAGACACTCGAGACGGATCCGCCGGTATGAGGTGAAAGGGAGAGTCCACGTGGACAATGCCTCAGCGAGGTTCGACGGTCACCGTCTGAGCAGTTGCATGTGGAAGGATGCCTGAATCGAGAGACTAACACCCGTAGCTAGTCGGGGACACGGATTACGGGTCTCGAGACCTAAGGAGGACGCGTCATTGTCAATATTGGTACTGCAAAGCCTTCATTCCTGAGCCGATCTCCGTCTTCGAGATCGAGATGAAAAAGGAAGATCATCGCAAAGATGCGACTGAATGCGTCTTCGAACGGTAGTTAGGTCAGCAACTTCCCAATGCGCCGAAATAGCCAGGCAATCTCACTCCTCTCGATGGCAACCTCTCGGTGGCAACCTCTCGGTGGCAACCTCTCGGTGGCAACCTCTCGGTGGCAACCTCTCGGTGGCTACCTCTCGGTGGCAACCTCTCGGTGGCTACCTCTTGGTGGCAACCTCTTTTGCGACGTGAGGGCCTGGTAATGCCAGCTGTGGAGCCTCTTACGGGCAGCAAATCCCCAAACACGAAGAAAATGAGATGGACTTCGAGAAGGCAGGGCAAAAAGGGTACGATCTCCTCCGTTTCGAAAGATGGCGAAAGATGGTCGAGACCCACGCGGTTAGCTAATGGCAAGATCTTCGAGCTAAACTTCTAAACGGAGCCATCGACTGGAAACCGCTTGGCAGTGATGTGCAAGGAGCCGAGAATCGAATGCTGGAGGAAGATGAAATGGCAGATGGTCTCGTGGAGATTTCCCTCGTGTTCCCCTCGGGAGACGAGGAGAACGAAAATGCCTCGGACGGACTTCCTTTCCGTTCGCTCCTATTTCGTTCTTACACGAGTACCGTCGAAGCGTCGCTTCCCTCGGCATCCCTTGAATCTCAAATGATCTCTTTCGAACGAACCGGTGAGGTTTCGCGCCTTCGGAACAGAGGCCCCATGAAGAGCTCGGAGCATCTCGCGACGAAAGGGACAGATCGACATATACGAAATGAGCTATATCGTTTCGCAATCGATTTCACGAAAAATACCTTCTGTGAGGATCGCTCAGACTCATCCATGCAATGGCCGAAAAGCAAAACTTCCTTTTATTCCTTTTCGATCGGGATGGAGATGACGTTGACGAGCCGGTGAGATATTCGAATCGAGATGCGGATGACACACGCGTTATTCCTCTCTCCGACAGTTTAACGAAGGACATCATTTTCAGTTGCCATAGCTCCTTCTCGATCCTTTCTCCCAACCTCACCCCCTTCTCTCCCGATCTCTCTTCTCCCCCACCCAGCTCTCTTCGGATACCTCCCCCCCTTCACACCCTACACACCCTACTCCCCTCTTGCGAATCACTGAAATATCGAAGGGAGCGCGAAGGATATCTGAATATAAATCTTAGAATATTACGCATAATAATGAATATAAATGAGAAGTGGAAGAGTGAAATTGATAAATATCGGTTCGATGGAGAAACCACGCTCAATCCCTTCCTGTTTTCAAGTCTCTGACATTTTATATGCTAATTTGCGAATATATCATCTCACGTCTCGCTGCTAAACAACCTGTGCCCGGGCATCCATAATTCATGACGTCACTCCCAGCTTCGAATGAGACGTACTTCGTCAGACGAGCACGTTGATACAGAAGGCGCACATCAAATCCCATCAGGCATTACCACATTGTTTCAGTCGTGAAAGTCCGGTTGTCGTAGCGCTTCGTCGGCAGAGCGTGATCCTTTCGTGTCTCCAGAGCGGTCGGCAACGTATTATGCTTCGCTTTCTTTCCCACTTTCCCAGACGAGAAGTAGTAAATTTCGAAATCCAAAAGCTTTAAGAGCCGAGATGATAGGGAGTGAAAAATGGCAAGCGAAAATGAATTTCAACGATGAATCTGAATCTGAAATTTATGCGATACGAGATTTGAATAGAGAAATGATTTGTCTGCAGGATACGGAGGACCGGCGGGAAGAGTGAGGATCAAGGTCTACCGAGGACCCAGTGATGGATACGGGAAGAAGTCACATGCCCCTTGGGGCTACTGGGTGAAACAACCCGCCGATCGCCCCGGTTACTACCACTAACCGCACCGTCAGACCTGCGCACGATTCCGCATTCCCTCGAAAAGTACAAGCCAGGATCCAAACGAGGTCGAAACGAAGAGCTTCCTTACGATCGTTACCGCGTCGTCGAGTTCCAGAGTGCTATTCCCGTTGAATGTTCAGGGATTCCCTGTCCCATGCCATCGACTTCTTTGTGTCTGTTTTTCAGGAAACGTTTTTCTCATCCCCCCCATACCGAGTTTCTCTTCGCTTCGTTCTCGCCAGAAATCGTTGCAAAGCGTCGATGAAAGCACGGATCGTGCTCGAGCTCTCGACATCAGAGCGATAGAGGATCGGACGTTTCCGTCGTTTCACCGGGAAGCTCGGATTGCCTGAAGACATTCCTACCTCGTAAACCAATATTGGCACCTATTCCAAATAAGAGTTCACACCGTGCCAAGGACCATCGAGAAGCGTCGATATACTTCTCTACGTCCCGGGTTTATCTCTCGGAACGTTCTCTTTTACTCAGCCTCACCGAGAATCCATTGCAACCATCGAATACATTTTTTTTTTCGCTAAGTGTTCCTTCCCCCCCCACACCACCCC
>CAJPEV010000569.1:10344-50464 GCA_905338385.1 Darwinula stevensoni | reverse complement strand
ACCCCCCCCCCCCCCCCCCCCCCCCCCCTCCCACGGAATAGGAAGAGAAAATATGCGGCTACAGGGAAGAGTCTCTTTGAAATTCAGAGGACTAGTCTCACTCTTCGTCTCGGCCTTTGCACAAATTCAATCTCCCACCTCTTTCGAGCAAACGGAAAACATTTCCATAATGAGAACGGAACGAAGGGGGGGGGGGGGGAAGGAGCAAGTTTTCTTTCTCCTTCCCCAGAGGTGATGACAGCGTTTATTGACCCCATCGGCACCGAACGTCTTTTCTTCCTTTCTTCCTCTTCCGCCACTTCGGGACGAGAAATAGTCCAGTGGATCTGTACGAGAGAAAAACCCAGAGGAGAGGGAAAAAGAAAGAAGTTGGGGAAGCCGAATGGAGCGGAACGGAGCAATGGACACATCAATCCTCCACGCGTCCCCGTGTCATATCTTAGGTTCTCGGTCGCCCATTATTCCTCACCAGAGTAAATTTATAGAATGCCGACCGGTGTAGAGGAATTAACAAACGAAATCGACCGTGCGTAACGGGAACTGCCCGAGATGGACCGAAAACGGTGCACCAGACCCATTGCCATCGACTTCCTCTATTTAGGTCAGTGGGATCTCCGGATTTCTTTTTTTCTTTTCTTTCATTCAGACCCAATACAAACGGGTTTGTTGGCGATATAACACCAGGCCTTTCGTTTCACGGAGAGGCGAAAAGGCTGAGGTTTCCACGTTTGTATCTCCCTCCAGCCCCGATCCCAGAACCCATCTCTCCATGATCGTGTAATGTGGGGGCAGGGGTGTCCATGCCTTCATTAAGTCTGTAGTGGCATGGCCCCAGTCTGATGAGTCAATATTGATGCCACGTTTTAAGAGTATTGACATTTTATAATGTTGAGTCAACGTCGAGGAACGTTGATTGTCATATCGAATCAACATCGTCTGAACGTTGAAATGAGACAGGTCTCAACAGGCTTCTGACATCCTGCGATTGCGTCATTTAAGAATATTTTTCATGTTTCCCATCTCGAAATAGACCGACGAGATCATAGAGGCAGCCCAGATTAGGGGAAGCAAGAGAACGAAAGAGCGGCTACAGTAAAAGAAAAGGTGGCTGGGAGTTACTCCCTGGATCCTTCCGAGTGATCCGCAGGATCTGATTAAAGATTTTATCAAATAAAGAGAGGGGAGGTTTCATTGAGTCAGATCAACACATGACCTTTCTTTTCTCCGCTCCAAAGGTCAGAATTATCCTGGGTCTCATTGAGCTGGGTTGCCTCTTTCGCCGAATACATCCAGGAATTCGAATACCTTCCCCGGTGTCGTCTGTGGAGAAAATATCAAGTACCGTTCCAAAAGTACTAGGGACGCGTGCCGGTTGCACATATGAGGTAACTCCCTGTTTTAGCGATTTGTCACCATCTCACTTCGAAGTCAGGAAACCTTCTTTGTTCAAATGTCTCACGAGATGTCTCTCCTGACCTATCTTGATGTAATGTTGACCGGACTATATCCTCGCAATGTTTACATTTTTAATATCACATCAAAATTGTATATTCATTGGATCATCAGCATCGACACCATCAACAACAACTTAACGTTGAGTCAATATTGTCGTGCAGGCTGGGATCATCGGCATCAACATCCCCTCAATATCGTCAACATCACTTCAACGTTGAGTCAATATTTTTGTGCAGACTTGGGCAAGACCCGGGGATTCCAACTTCTACAAAAAACCACCCCCTTTCTCAGGGTTTCCATATGGAGACAGAAAACGAAATCCATCATCATCATCGACCGTCTTTCTCAACAACAAATAAATAGAAACGGCAACAATAAAAAAATGGAATGCATGCGGCCTCAGAGAGTCAAAACGAAGTTCCAACTCCGATGCAGGAGCACAAGAGTCTCTAGTCGTCAGGACGATGTCAAAACTCCTCTGTCATAACAGCAAAATAAAATTCCATGAAATCACAACAAACATAATAAAAATGATGCCTGCCGAAGCGGTTCGAAGATCCAGTCAGGAGAATAACTGTAAGGTATACACCGATCGGTCATAACATCATCGGCAACATTGACAGTGACCAACAATAACAAAAATGGCCAACAACGAGTAGGATGACGATGCACGACGAGAATGACTGTATATACAGGGTGGCTCAAAATAATGTACCCACATTTCGAATGACTGTGTAACGGAAGATATTTAAATCACCTGTTAGCATTAATACATAACACAATCTTTTATCTCTTCATACACTTTTGGTTCACCGTAGGTGCTCAAATTGGCATCCACCAGCATTTAAAAATTTTAAAGACAATAATGACAATTGTAAGACTGGAAGAGTGGGAACATTTTTTGGGGGGCCACCCTGTATAGTTGGGGATCCTCGAACTCTAAGGAATACCGATGTTTCCGAGAGAAAGAGAAAGAGGGGGAGAGAGAGAGAGTGTGTGTGTGTTTGTGTGAGCGGGGGGGAGGGTTACTGAGGTGGAGTATACTTCCAAGGAGGTGGAGGAGAATAGGAGTATGAATAAGAAACCTTGGGTGGGGCACGAACGTCCACTCGGACAACGGGATGGTCGGGGATATCTTCGTCCTTCAGAGGATGCAAATGCTCTCTCACATCTGATAGGACGTCTTCGTCCATGTCTCCTTCATATACTACTCCTTCGCCCTCGCCTTCTTCTTCTCCTTCTCCTTCTCCTTCTCCTTCTCCTTCTCCTTCTCCTTCTCCTTCTCCTTCTCCTTCTTCTCCTCTTTCTCCTCCTTCTTCTCCTCCTTCTTCTCCTTCTTCTCCTTCTACCAATGTCTCTGCCGCCTCTTCCTTCTTCTGTAAGTCCTCGATGGTATCAATAGAGCTCTCCTTCCCTTCCGAATATTCCAGCCAGTCCATCGGTGCGAAATGGGATCGTCCATCCTCTTCGTTCTCGTCTTCCTCTTCCAACCCAAGATACAAGAAATCTCCAGGGTGCATACCGGTGGCGTTGTAAGAAACATAGGTGTGTTCCAGATCTTCGTATAAAGGTTTCCCATTGTGGTAGGTGTGTTCCAGATCCTCATATAAAGGTTCCCTAGTGTGGTAGTACTCGAAATCGGTGGGAATGGGGATCCAGCTTTCAGGCCCCTTCGTCTTCACCTGTTGCGGGATCCTCATCCGTTCCCTTGTCTTCACCTGTTGCAGGGTTTTTATCCGTTCCTCTGTCTCCCCTGAAACATGTCTTCCCTTTACCTTCTCATCGTCCTGGTCTTTCTTCACGTTAATCTTCAAGTCACCTTTTCCTCGATCGGCATTGTAGCCACCACCGGTGTTGATGACGATCACTTCGTCCTCGGCCTCGTCTCGGGAAGGGTATGTGTTGATATACGGCAGTGGCGGTGGCAATGGTGAGAGAGCGAAGCGGGGCCGTTGGGGGAAGACGGGAGGTGGAGGGGGAAAGGGAGGCGGAGGAGGATGGATGGGGGTTGGAGGCAGAGGAGGATGGATGGGGGTTGGAGGCGCAGACAGTGGAGGCTCCAAACGGAGAGGACCTCCCGAAGCTCCAAACGGTGCAGCGATGGGGAAGTTCTCGCCTCCTCCAGACGAACTCGATCCTTCGTCATGGAGCAATTCCATCGCCGTCCTGAATCCTTCCTGCCATGCCTTCATCCTCAGTTTGTACAGATTCACCTTCTTCTTCTTCTTCCTCCTCTTCTTCTTCTTTCGCTTTCCCTTTTTCTTCTTCTTCCGTCCGATCCGATCCGAGATGACATCGTGATCCATGACCTCATCGGCATCTTCACCCTTCATCCATCTGATCGGCGCCGTCAGGGAGTGTCGGATCGATGTTAGCCTGCCACGAGGATCACGTTCATACCAAAGTGGACTCTAAGGAGAATTCATGCAGGATCGGGGACACATCAGTGACTCACAGGGATTTAGATGACCTGGATACTTCAAGCGGCCTGGCTGCACCCGCTACCGCCGCTATCAGGCAGACGGTAAGGACCAAAATCACCTGGAACATAATAGTATAAATTCTGACGATGCAGTCTTAGGCAGGTGATGGCATTTGACGGGTTTAACTGGTGTGCATTCGTTAATCTACTTATCTTTAATTGGGAAAGTGTGTTGGGTCAACGGTAGTGGGTCGACGAAACTGGGTCAGTGGTAAATTTGTCACATTGCAAAGTACGAAACTGGAATTTTTCAGATCCAATCCAGACAACCAGTTTCTTCTAATTCAGTACACGATGTCCCTTTCGATCGCATGCATTTTACAGCGCCCATTCGACGAAATCCACCTAGCCATTAGTGCACATGTATTTCGAGCCAGGTGGATTTTCCCTCTCAAATGGATTTTCCCCCGGGTGGACAATGTTCCAACGGGAGGAAATACGCCTAGGGGATATCCACCTGGTTCTAAATCCAGATGGGAGGATGAACGTTTTATGAGGGACGCTTTGAGGGCATGGATCACGATGTCACTTAACCGGCGCGGATACTCGAGATGGTCATGAGGATACCCGAGTCGAGGCCGGAGAGGAGAGTTCCAGCTTCCTATTATCCATTCAGTTATTCATGATCCAATTCTTATAGATATTAAGACGAGGGCTCATGAACTGTTGTGGCGGTGGCTCCCGGGTGCCTGGGGTGCTCAGGGTGCCTGGGGTGCCCGGGGTGCTCAGGGTCTGCAGTCTGTCTCTCTTTTCACCTTCATGCTCATACATTCACTTCGTATTTGGCGCACGTCATATCTGTATCGAGAACTTCGAGCTAGCCGAATGCCATACGTGTATCTTACTAAAGTCGGCTCGCTCAAAAGGCCTCGATAATCATTGAGATTGCGTGAGAACTAGTCCGGGCATCCGTGCGAGTGAAACCAGGAACTCCGAGAGAGTAACCACGTGCAGAGAGACGAAGGAAGACCGGCGATCGAGAGCGAGCGGCGCCGATTTGCAGCCGTGGGCCTCTGCCTCGTCGGTCTCCATCCCTCACGGAAACAAGAAACTGGAAGAATCTACGGATCCGCAAGGAAATCGCGTGTAGCCGACGATTCTTCCTCGGCCTTCAAATGGAATGAACGGCTGAGCCCGCTCCTATTTCAGAGGGACGTTGCGTTTGAGAACTCCGGTCGCCGTCGGTGTCGCACGTTTTCCACGGCAGTTATCTCTGCAGTGCTGCCACCACCGGGCGATGCGAGGAGTCTCTTCATCATTCTGCTTTCGAATGGACTAGTGACCTGAATACTCGCAATCGACCGAATCGAAGGCGGTGACACCCCTCCCCCAGAATAAGCTTCAGGCTCTAAACCGGGGATGGGCATGAAATGAAATAAATTTACTTGTGGGCCCAAGACCCATCACAACTTTGGTCATCCCTTAGTAACCAGAAATAGACCGAGTCCTTTCACTTCCTTCCCCTAATATTCCTCGTGCGGGCGGTGCTTCAGATTTCCCGAGGAAGGAGGATCTCGATGCCAAATACCATTTTTGACCTTTGGAATTTCCTAAGGGGATTTCCTAGGGTTAGAGGAAAGGGTCATCGACCGATCAGCGCGACCTTATCCCTTCATGCCCTGAGGGCAAAAGAGGGGAGCCTTTATCTTTTGCATTATATGGCCCTCGTGATGCTCAGACATTTCCATGCGGTCCATTGTCGATAAAAGTTGCACATCCCTGCTCTAAACGATACGTAAGGTCAGGTTATCAAATGCACGGAGAAGTGAAGAGTTGCAGAAGATCGTCTTCGGCACTTGTATTGACTCGTCTCCAGAACCGAGGCAATTATGAGGTAAAGAAAAGTACTACTTCCTATCAGTGGCGTAGCCCAGGTTTTCGTCAATGGGGGGGGGGGGGGGGGGGCAAAGCGGGGCGAAGCGGGAAGTGGGGGGGGGGGTAAGGGGGGGCGAAGNATAAAAGAATTGCAATGCTGTCAACCCTCTCGTGAAAAGAAATGACAGGGATATCTCATTAAAATCCTTCGGCAAACGATGCGTTTCAAAAGTTGGAGACTGCGTTCGGTCACGTTGTATTTTTTCTAAATTGAAACAGAGCATTTCGTTGCCATACGAGAAGAGGGAGAGAGAGCGAGAGGGAAAAAAAGTATGGGCAAAAAGAAGAGGATGTTATCACTCTTCGTTGGCCTTTTTACAAAGTGTCACATTCACTCGGTGCGGGCAAAAAGTGCCCATCGTTAATTATTTTCCGGGTGGCTTTTTTCCGAACCCCGAACCAAACTTGGGGGGGCTGAAGCCCCCCCCCCCAGCCCCCCCCTCGCTACGCCACTGCTTCCAATCCGTATCATACCTGGCAAAATACGAGATCCGTGTGAAAATATCCGTATCCTTAAAAGTATGCTATTAAGGATATCTGAGTGAATAAATAATCAAAGTCACATTTGAATCCGTGATTCAAGATGCATCAACGAGCTGATATCGGAGTGACGTCATTTTGGCTCGCGTATGTCAACCAAATGAGCAGCTAAGTTTTTGTTTTCAAATAGTGTCGCCAATACCAGAGCTAAAAGTTCTCAACCTTCATTCTTTGTCGAATTTCAAATCGATAGAAAAAGATAATAATCGTATCCTGTTGCCAAATATTTTGCAACACATACTCTAGTTAATTAATCTTGATATTTGACAAATAAGGTTAATAGCGCTGACTTTTTCTTATTGTGGACTGTGAAAAGTCTGGCAGTTCGGTCAAGGAGGAAAAAAAGGACGACGATCTGCTTCTCGGTGGCTAATAATACTGAACTAATGGGTGTTTGTGGACAGCATGCGGATATGCCCTCGGAGACTTCCGTCTGTCCATAAGCCTTAGGACACTCGGGAGAATTTTCTTTCCGGTCGGGATGCTATCAGTTCCGTGATTTCCCGGTGTGGACAACGTGCCAAACAAACATTTTCCGTTGCTTTCCGAAAGTGGATCCACTGATGCTATTTGAGAGTTCAGAGGTATGGAGATCAAATCGAAAGGTGAGTCAGCGTTGGGCAATGTGGGCCATACTTGGTGTTCCAGGAAAATAATTAACGATGGGCACTTTTTGCCCGCACCGAGTGAATGTGACACTTTGTAAAAAGGCCAACGAAGAGTGATAACATCCTCTTCTTTTTGCCCATACTTTTTTTCCCTCTCGCTCTCTCTCCCTCTTCTCGTATGGCAACGAAATGCTCTGTTTCAATTTAGAAAAAATACAACGTGACCGAACGCAGTCTCCAACTTTTGAAACGCATCGTTTGCCGAAGGATTTTAATGAGATATCCCTGTCATTTCTTTTCACGAGAGGGTTGACAGCATTGCAATTCTTTTATCCTTCTCAAAAGTTTGGTCCTTTGAATGAGCAAGAATTGAGGTCTAACTCAACTCGGTAGACGGAATAGCTTAAGCATAAACTCGACATAAGTCACAGAGATCTCCGCACATCCTACATTTTTACGAACTCACGGGGAGAATTCTCATGATGACTGATGATGGTGATGGAGTGACGAGTCGGTGGTGTCACGTGGACCGGAGAGGGTGGAACTGAGACTGGGGATCACCATCGAGGTCGACTCCCTTAATTTCGATTACGGAAGGGGAGGAACTGGTTCTTCTTTCTCATGCCACTTCCATCATTTTTTCGTCTTGCTCACCTACTTCTCCACTTCCATCTCGTTTCCCTCCCTCTTTCGGTCATTCCTGTGGATATAAAAATTCCAGCTGCTTGCGGAATCCCGAGGGAAAATGAGAACGTGAAGACACGAAGATCGACCCAAAGGGAAAATTAGAGGAAAGATTCGGCCCGAGCGATGCCTTTTATGCCCGATATAAAGGGCACTGCTCGACCGCTCGCTCCTCTTCTCGCTGTCTCCCTCGAGGGGTCTCGAGCAATCGCAAGGAACTAGAAACCCTTAAAAGCACTTCTCATCCAAAAACACATGGGTGACGATGCGCCCGTGTCAAGGCATGTCTTTACCGTCTCGGGCTTTGGGTAACGACTCGTCTACTAAAAGTCTGAGAGCATCGAGAGGTACTCTGTATGGATTACATTGAAGCCCAGAGGAGGAAAATGGAGGTTGGAAATGGTCCTTGGACTTGCCTCGGAGGGGGACGATGCCTTTTTGGCATCTCGGTCTCGCCTAGAGCTAAAAATGCCCAATAGGACTTACCATCGATGACACACCCAAACAAATATTTCCCGTTGGATTCTAAGGAATGGGGTGCCCTGTAGGATGCGGATGGACTCGCGACTGCGAGCTCAACAAATTTCTCAACCCTTCTATACCTTCCCAGTTTAAAATCCCAACTGGAATATTCCAGCTGGACCAAATGTGTAAATTCGGACCATTTCCAGCTGGCAAAGAGCTGGAAAGTAGTAGGTACCAGTTGTTTCTTAGCTGGAATTTTCCAACTGGAATGCAGCTGGTTTTGATAGCTGTTTCCAGCTGGAAAATTTTCAGTTGGAATTTTATTAAGAGGACCCTACAGCTGGAATGTAGCTAAATTTACAGTTGAAAGTCAGCTGTTCCTGTAGATGGACCTCCGACAAAAATAGTCAACAAAAAGATTCTCATTCAGTTAGTGATATTGCAATTAGGAACAAATCTGGAGATGACTACTTTCTAGCTGTTACCCAGTTGGAATGGGTCCGAATTTACAGCTGGAGTCCAGCTGGAAATTATAGCTGTTTCCAGCCGGGATTTTAAACTGGGTTTTTAGAGTTATTAGCACTCATCTACTATTTTCAGGACCGATAAGTACTGCAGTGAACTTTTTCAATAATGATGCGCATAATAATTTTCGCTGGCAATGGGATTGGGAACGGCGACTCGACATGGTTTGCTTTAAAAAAATCAAAACCCTCATGCACTGAATAAAATAAACGGGAACAATTCTTATCCAAAATTGGTCCAACATTAATATAACATGCAATCTTGGGCACATATCGTCCAATTATCGAGTCATTTGGACACTCCCACTATTATATATTTCAAATCACGGAAAAAATCACGGGACCAAGATTGCGTGCCATTCCCAATCCGAAACCAATATACTTGGGTCATGCTTGGGTCGATATTGCGTGCAACTGGGGTTCATGCTTTTTGAGACACATACTTTATTCTGCTTCCGTGATCATGCACGAACAATTACAGAGAGTGGGCAAATAGAATAATGTGGAAACTTAAACATTTTAGTGCGAGAGACGATTAGATCGAAGCTACGAATTCCGTTTACAAATGGCAGAGTTGAAGAGCTGGCACTACTGTAGATACTTGAAGTGAGAGGATAAACACGATCAAGCGTTCTGACGATGTACATATCTTAATCCTTTTATTGCCAGCTCTTCGATTCTGGCACTTCTAAACGAAATTCGTAGCGTCGATCTAATCGACTCTGGCACTATGGGGGTTAAATAAGATTGCTACAGCGCCATGTTTATTGAAAATTTTTCAAGCCTATATTTTTCATTTCGTTAGGCCTCCCTTGTTCTTGATGGCTACTTTCAATCATTGAATTTACCAGAGTTTTCACAATTTTGTGATTTCAAGTTTACGAGACGAAGCCTGGAGCAAAGATTTGATGAATTTGGTTTTGTTTGTCAGACATTCATTTGTCATTTTGATCATCACCCTCGGTATCAAGTTCGAAGAGGGAGAGTCTCCAAGGATTATCATTTGGCAAGTTTTCACAACGATATGTGAACAGTGAGTGATTCTTGCCCCTGTAATGCTACAGTAGGATGTGAAGACTCTCTGAATGCCGACGTGTGTCTTTTCCTGAGTGACGTGGTCCGTTCTGCTACCGGACAAGCCAGGACAAGCGGAGGAAACCGACTTAAGTTGCGCAAACCGCAGGTGCGGCTCAGGTCGAGACATAAAATTAAGGAACGCTCGACCTCGACACGTGATATCGAAATGGGCGAAATCGCCTCTTGATATCACTAACTCTCCTAACTCCTAAACTCCTGACATCTGTGCTATAGTTCGTTGGAGTTACCTTCTCTGTTGAGCTACAGATGTCTACAGGAGAGAAAGTATGGACCCCTCCATTAGTGTTTCTCGTGCCGGGAAAGTAAGACAGCCGTTGTACCCTAATCAGGGCCTGCAGATGGCCGTGGGTTCACGATCGAAATTCTCGTGGAAATGCAGTCTCAGAACTGTGACTCGTTAATTCGATCCTGGTTGGCCTAATCCTGAGACTGGACTAACGTACAGCGCCTTATCACAGGCATTAACTCCGATACATTACGTTAGCGTTGTCAACGTGTGCATTCGTGAATTCTCATTTGAGGTGTAACTAAGCTGCTGCAGAGCACGGACTTAGACTAGACCAACCTTCTTGATGTGGCAGGGAAGGTTGGGCTTTGGCTACACCTTCACTTTGCTTTTTGACATCCTAATGTAAGCTACACTTGAATTTAGCTTAGCCCTCTACTAGTTAGGTGTTTCAATTAACGCTATCGGTAGGGCTATATTTCAGTAGCTAAAGGGCTCATTTTGCTCACAGTTCCAGCATAGAAATGTCTTAATTTGGCAAGTTTAATAAAATTTAAAAAAGTAAATAAAACAAAAAGAAGTCATATGTAGGTCATTTCAGCTGTTCGTTTGCAAACACAATGGGTATAATTGCTGAAGTAGGATTTGCTGGAAATGGAATTTCTGCAAAGTGACTTTGGATCCTGATGATACACACAGTTAACAAGGCATATTCTCAGCAGAAGTGAGTCGGTATGTGACAATAATTCCACCAACTTTTTATGCAGAGTGGTCCCTTAAATAGCATTTAACTTTTAAATCGCATTTATCTACATTTATCTACATTTAATACAGGTGTTGGAAACAAAAGTAATATTGAAGTGCACATTTTTCTGTACAGAATTACACAGATACACAGCAACAATTACCACATCATGACACTTCACATTTCTCAGAGCAACCTAAAGCAAGTGTTTGAGCTGGCATCCTTCATAATTCAGACAATTTACTTCTCTACTGAGAACTGATTCACAGGCTTTTACATGTGTTTTGTGGTATGGCATGAAATCCTTGAGAAATGCAAGTTTTCAATTGATTAACTATTCTTGGCTTGCAAGCATAAAACTTATCTTTTATGGATAATATGGATAACAATGAAATCCATTACTGTAAGATCTGGAGATATTGCTGTCCGTTTCACAGGACCTTGCATCCAATTCAATGCCCATCCAACCAGTTACAAACAGTAATGTAAAAATGAGGTGGGACCCCATCCTGTTGCCTGTAACATTATTCAATATCGCCTCAACACTTCACAATAATGATTCATTGCTCCAGATTTAATTTTTGACATTTCTCTTGCAGAGATAACCATAAGTTATAATAAAATACATTATATAGATTATGCTTATAGTACATATGTCCAGAGTAGCAGAAAAGTGTAGTGATACTTTTGGGCCACTCTATATATTGAATTGTGCAATTCAAAGCATGTTTGTGAAGTATATATTCCTGGCTAAATTATTCAGGTAGGTCAGCTGCTTTTTGAGTTTGTAAGTGAACTTAGCCTATATGAACTGCATAAATGAATAGAGTTAAAAGAAAATCTTTAAAATTTTTCATTTTTTGTAGTACATCTTCAAAAATATATATCTTTTATTCTTCCACATGTAGACGACACATAATGTAACATACTCCTAGTAAAGTTGAGTCCTCAGGATCCCAGCTGTAGGAAAATATGCCCTTTCAGGATGTATGGATTCAGGGTTCGCACTAGCTGTTTTATATCTTGAGTCCTGGCACCTAGCTTCAGCACAGTGGGAACACGTTCAGGTAATTGTCAATTAAATGTTCTGCAAATATGAGTCCTTCTAAGAAAATATGAGTCAGGGACTCACTATAGCAAGTTAATGTAAACCCTAGGATTAGAGAAATCTTGTGCTAAGATAGGAGAGAGTACTAAAACCTTTAGCTTTTCTTTACATGTAAAAGAAGCTAAGGAAGAACAATAGACAGTAGTAGACCTAGGGTATGATGAATCCCACCCTACTGGGGAAAGGTTAAAGTTAAGCAAGCTATCCATAGGATAAACATATAAGTTAAGGCTTGGGCTTGGGAGGTAGTCCCTAATATGTAAGCTCATGGTACCATAGAAGTGTCATAGTTCCTAGGCCTAAGGGCCTGTTCAGGGGTGTGCTTGGTTCACATAGTGCCATTGTGGTTAGCCAACCTTAGCTGTGTTCTTTTTTCTCACACTGAAGTGATTCTTTCCACTGCAAAAACTGTGTGATCATGCTATAGACTTTGTGAGCAGCCATGGACATTGACATATGATTGAATGCATGGAATTTTTTCTACATATGTTTCTTGTATATAACTATTACCTCCCTGAACTCCTTTAGAATTTTCTGTATTTTTTTATTCTGAACATGAGCATCACTTCAGGTTTCAAAGGCAGGTTTCATGTAAGATTATTATTGTGCATAGGCCTAAACTTAAAGTTACATCTATTGCTAATATCAGACTTCTGGGTGGGGGTGGACTGATTCTGAATGTTTGAAGCCTCCTGATGTCAATCCTAACTTAACATCAGAAACATTCTGATTTTAAGTTAGGATTGTAAAGATATTGGTAATGCAGTTGGCTGATGATTAATGTTAAGGTACCAGTGCATTTTGAGTAATTACTGACATCAGTGTACTGGTAATTGAAAGTATCTTGCTACCATGTAGTGTCAATATGTGACTGGTGATTAATTTTCCTCTTTTTCATGTGGTCAAATTTACCAAGGTCTGCTGAAGGCACTTGGCTCTGTAGAAAACCTCATATCAATAGGTTGAAGGGTCAGAAAGAAAGGAAAAATGGGGATAAGAGCATAATTTTATGCTCTTATCCCCATTTTTCTTTTCTTTTCTGGAATTGGGAATGGGAAGGGGGACTGAGTTTGGAAGACGCAGATAGAAGTAACTTCATCCCTGCCATCTTGAGCGTGGTGAAGAGGTTTCATATAAATGATTAAAAGATAATGGAAAGTCAGGAAGCAAGCAATATTTAGGAATGAGAGAAGAAAAAGAGGGAATGGTGTAAATTGTTATTTCAGTACTATAACACTCAGGATCTGACTTGTGAGTTCTGTGGTTTTACCCACCATATCAAGACATGCAAGCATAAGTGAGGAGAGGAATGTATGTCTGTTAGGATGTACACTGGGATCAGCTTTTATTTTTTCTGATTTCCCTTATGAAATCTGGAATTTTCCAATGATACTTTCAGCCACTGGAGATGGTGGAAGACATGGTTATGCCTATGGTATTTTTCTTATCCCTGTTGATCAATTTATGCATCTAGCATTAGAAGATATTTGCATTTGAACTTTGAACTGGAAGATGAAAAACAATCAGGAAAATGTGATGAACTCAAGCAATAATTTTAATTGGACATGGTGAGATTAGTTTTGATGACAAAATTGATCATGTCTGTAGTAATATACAAATACACTGCATAACATACATTGACATTTTAACACCAAGAAGGAATTGATCATGAAATTCTGCATGCAAACTCCTATAAATGTGTCATGGATTTCATTAGAGTGTGAGGAGTATAGGATGTTTCTTCACAGAGAAGGCTCACTCAATGTTAAAATATAAAGGCGGTTCTGCTAATTGTCCTAAAGAAGCCCTAGGAAGAGTTTATCAATTAAACATGGAACAGGAACTCTCCATAAAAGAAGTTTGTAAAGTTTGATGGTTATATGATGAGTAAGAAGGAAAACTTGACAAATGGATGGAGGAAGAAGGTGACTTCATGAATAAGGCCAGTTTGTTTTTGTTCTTCATTAAACTACTTTATCATTTGTGTCATTCTTGAATGTTTAATTGTGAAGTTGTATTGAAACATCCTTGAAGGCAAAATTGCCTATTTTTTTGTTTATTTAATTGGTATATATATAGCAACCTGTTGAATGCAATGGGCTAATGCTTGCTAAGCATCCCACTCAATTGAGATCACTCAAGTACTTGAACAAGTTGACAAAATTGCATTTAGAGATGTCATCCTGGCATGGCTTCATATTGCAACACTCAGCAATGGCACAATAGCAAAGTGGTTTAAGAGAATAAAACAAAACTGGTCTTATTATTGAAATCATCCTCTCCCCTATTTCATTGGGTGTCGAGCAAGTTTTCCTTAAATGCCTTCAATCTCAATAAGATCAGTTCCCCATTTCATTGATTAACTCTTTCTGGGCTTTTATTAGGGCAATTAGACTCCCCTTATTATTAGAGTGTTTGGCAAACATTTTCTTTGAAGAGTCATCCTATGCCCTTGAAAGTCAAATCAATTTCATGATGGGAGGAGTTCATCTATGGAATTTCATCAATATTGTTCAATTTCTTCTTCATGTTGGATTATTAGTGGCAGGCTGTATAATTTACAGCTCAAATCTCTTAGTAAATATAATAGTAAATATACATTACTAATGAGCCATTCCATATTAATTGTCTGACAGCCTGTGGTGGACATCTCATGGATTTGCTTGAATTTTGGCATAGAAGTTTGCTCCATTGGAGTCAGGCCACATTTTTTCATTCACAGACTTAGTTTCCAGTGTGTAGCATTGCAATATATTGACCAGTGTGTTGTTCAGGATTCATTGATGGCTCATGGTATCATTCGTTTAATATGGGGCTCTCCGCGAATAAAGAATGAATAAATAAATTGAAAATTAATCAATTATATTAGCATAAGTAATCGATTGTAGATCTAAATTAAATCCCCAAGTGTCCCTCAGTTTTTCTAAAAAATTGTTGTTCTAAAAATGTTGATGTTCTAAAAATTGAACCTATAAACCCCCCCCTCCCCAACCGGACGCACCCTGAATGAGACGATCATCAATTCCCTGGCGACAAGAGGTGTGTAGGCGTGCAATCGTTTCGTGAAAACGAAAGATAAGGGACAGAGGATGGCAATCTATGATGCTGCATATGACGCAGTGACGTGACGGAATCATGGATGGCCTGAGGGCATATCCGTTTCATTTGGCTACCCTGGATCAACGGTGGGAGATCAGTTGAGCCCCAACTCGATAGATGACCTTCATTTCGCCTGACTGGTAATCGCCATCAAAGTGACTAAGTCAGAGCCTAAAATCTGATTCAAGCTAAATTCAAAGGAAAATTAAAACACCCAAGGCATGAATGCTCAAAATGGGAGACAGCTTCCCCCTGCTCTACGCCATCGAAACAGCCGCAGGTCCAGTCTGACCTTGGCTATAGGAAGTGGGGGGAGGGGGGGGTGTGGTTTCCCCCCAGCTGATGGAGGAAGGTGTCCGATTTCTATTTCCCTCGACCACTTGACAGTCGATGACCCACAGAACATTTATATTTACGCATTCCAACCGATCAGCAGCTGGTTAGCAACACGTCCTGAAGCCTCTGTGGATCGAATGGTACGTGGTTACGGATGAAACAGCTCTGGACTCAGATGCAAGGGTGAACTTTTGGTCAATATCAGGTAATTTCGTAAATCCTACCAATCGGAGTTAGGAGAGTTCAGAGGAGAGCATCGCTTTGTTGAATTGCAGTTTTACTAGCTGATACTATCGCGGGAACTTGAAGACGTGTTATGCATTCGGACTACGGGTTCCTCCCTCAAATCGATCTGCAATTCCGGCTCCCATTGCCACAGTAGCACAGGATCGTGGGAAGTACGTATTGTGTTATTAAATTAAAAAAGCGCTCTTTCGTTTTCAATGGGAGAATCGTGGCGTGGATAAGAAGCTTCTGGAACCAATTTTAAATGGCTGAAACTCGTTATGAAAGGTAAAGCAAGCTATTCTTAGCTTAGGTTTTTATCATTTAGAGCAGTAATTTCACACATTAAGATAAGAGAAGGACCATACAACCAACATACAAGGGGCATCAGCACATTCATCATTGTGCTCATCTATGATATTGAACTAAGGCTGAGCGTAATTAGTGTCACCGCTCCTGTCTAAGCCTAATTCGAGTACACATCCTCAAGAATCCGTGACGGAGAGAATTAGACGATCCAAAAGCCGCGTTAAGATTAAGAGACCGTAAGTGAAGGACTTTACCCCAGGAAGAAAGAGTTGTTTTGCATTTTTTGGATTTATCGGAAAACAGCAACACATTAAGAAATGAACCCTGTGAGCTGACATGCACTACATCGTGATCTATATTTATTCGCGGATTTGCTCCAAACTGGGATTCGCCTTTCACAGTCCTGCAGTTTCATTTTAAAAAAGTACTCCAACATCCAGAAATTTGCAACCCCTCCCCCCCCCCCCCATAGAGAAGCCCGAGTAGGTGGGATAATGATTCCGCCAGACCCACTTGGGACCTCCACTCCAACTCCATCCCGAAGTCCCTTTGTTGCCTCTCTCCTTGCTTCCCACGTGAAAAAGTAGAGCCATGGCATTAGCTGAGATTGAATATTTTACTATAGTGTGAATGGACGTTGCCGAAAGATACAACACACGGTTCTAGAATTTAATTTATCTCAGTAAATTTGGGCTGTGAACCCGTGGACAGTCTGAGTAGCTCGGAACCCATCTACAACTTAGACATGTAGCTGAATCCTATTCAATATCTGCGTGGGATTTCCGTCCCTGAGGAAAACTTGCCTTTTAGGGGTGATCTTGAGGTTTTCTTCAGAAAGATGTGCCAATTTCCAGATTATTGCTAGCGACCATCTAGAAACGTGGGAAACAGGTATGGTAGTTCAATGCAGCTCACTTTGACCAACAGTCCGACCCCTTGAAGAAGAAGAAGAAAAACTTATCGCCACGATCTCTCTTTTCTTTCTCCTCTCCACCGCCGCCGCAGCAAAGAAGGAGCGAAGTGGTAACTTGAGTGACGAACTCTGTGTGAGGGTTTTTATATATTGGGGAGAGCTATGACGGCTAATCCCATGTCCCCGAAACTCGTTTTGTGGAAAACGTTTTGCACTGGATCGGACATTCTTTCGAAACTTTTATAATCAATTATCGAAACGCGAAACGCCGCTGATAAATCTCACGCAATGTGACAATACCAAGTTACATACTCGCTTTAATAAATCATCTAAGGAAGAAATTTGAAAGTCACGTTGGCTTTCTTTGTTCACTATGTCGATACGAAGAGTGTATGATACTAAAGATCAATTCATCGAGCATTTACTTCAGCATCAGGGTTTGTTATTGTTTGCGAGCCCCCAAAGAAAGGCGGAAAGAACATTAGAAGGAAAAACCGAAGTACTCTGGGAACCTTTGTGGTTCCGCCCTTTCACAGCTCCGATGCCTCCAATGTTGTAGGAATTTCCAAGCCCGAATGGCTTTTGGGAAGGGGGTGGTGTCTAAGAGTAGCTTGCATTTTTGGAGGAACGAATTATACTCATACTCCAACATATATTGTAGGTCTCAGCTGCGTCTGTTTGGTGCATCACATTGCGTTAGGGTAATATGGTTGCTATATTGTAAAAAAAAAATAATAAGAAAAAAAAGTGTACCTTCAACTCTGTATGGTTCTCTTTCTCTCTTGAAGACGGGACATAACAGGGACACAAATGACAACGAACGCTTTTCAATATCGTTGGGTACAGAGGGATGGGTGCGCGTCTCCCACAGTTTGTGAAGTCTATGTGTCTGTGTTATGTCTCCCTGCTCGGCACCGCCAAGACCCTATTTCCTGGGTTTCGGTCCAGAGCCCAAACCATTCAGGGTTACCGAGGCCTGTGTTGATAGCTTCTCTCATAAGCCATGAAGCAACATGAATGCGAATATGGTGTATGGTGCGATTAGCCCAGACCCTTGGTGCCAAACCTTTTCATCCCAAAGGCACGCTTTTTAGGCAACGGGTTATTGGCGGCACTTCTACACTCCAAAGAATCTCCGAGAACACTAAGATCGTCTACATTAACACATTGAGGACCACCAACTTGGATTTACGTTGTGGGAGAACTTTCACGTGTTCCCGGTCCCATAAATCTAAATGGATTCTGTGAACATTCCTGAGCACTTTGGTGTTAGAAACATGTATGTAAATACAGTAGTTCGTAAGTAATGAATTTTCTTGTACAATAAAGATTTATCTAAAAATTGCAGGTTGGACGAGTCCTCAGGTACCCGGTCCTCAATGCGTCAATTCTGAAAACCTAGGCCTCAAAATGATTTATTTCTCCAAAAATTGTATTAACTTTTTTAGCGGTCATTTTCTGAAAATTACCTGGAGATTCATATTTTGCTCAGTGCTCTGATAGCGCAAAAAATTCAAATGCGCCTGTTTTTGAAGCGAGCTCAAATGAGTCATTTTACTTGATCAGACGGAACCTGGACTTGATTCTAATGTGCTCAGCGTGTGAGATGGTACATTCACACAAGTATGTGCTGGCACAAAAAATCGGAATCTTTTTAACAGCAACATACTGGTCTTTGTATTTTTTCTTACCTTATAGATTGCTAGGAAGTATCGTTCTATATCATCAGTTTTCCGACTGAAGTATGCTGCGCAATTCCACTCCTTCATTACAGCAGGCAATGGTTGTTGTCGCCTTCTTGCCCTCATCAGGCAATAAGGAATGTAAAGAGCCTTCTGCGATCATGTCACCTGCGTCAACTTGTGGCACCCCGGCGTGCCGCGACCGCTTAAAGGTTGACTAGTAGAAAACCCTTGTACACACGGGGTGTGTAGAAAGGTGACCTTCGACTTTGATCACTAGATGGCAATTACTAGAGAAACTGTGTTCCTCAAGTAAAAATAAGCATGGTTGAACGCACTTTGGAACTGCCCCAAGGCCCTGCCCATATCCAATGTTTGGTCCGTAGACCGAGGCTAGGAGTTAGTCCCTCGGAAGTAAAAATGAGATCTCTTTGTACGCTGTACAAAAGTCGCTTTTGATGAAACCTGAGATGAGATGTGAGGAGAAAATTACAAATACAAGAGAATCACAGGTGATGAGAATGAAGAAGACTTCTCTCTACAACTGAGAGGGAATGTGGATTTCGATGTGTAATCAAGTGTTGAAAAATGGTGCTATACAGGAGTCCCAAAACAGTTATCTAGACTTTACAGAGGTGACACCAGTGCATTCTCAAATCAGTTTGACTGCAGCAGGATCAAGTGTCAACATTTTTACAACGTAATAACAAAATCTAACAGAGGAAATCAAGGGCTTTCGAATGATGTATCACACAGGAATGGGTTCAGAATTTGTATGAACGGTCATCCGGGTCAGGTCAAAGGTCAACTCTGAAAATATATATGAGTTTACACATCTACTAAGAATTTACGAATCGAATGAACTATCGATGACGAAAATCGGTTGAGAAACCTGGAATGAGTTCACCGTACAAAATACGGACACCTGCAGGTCGTTATGCATATAGATATCGTTGCTCTAAAGCAGCGGTATTCAAAGTGCAGCCCACTAAGATTAACTAATAATTGAATTTTCACATTTAACCGTTTTATTGGCACTCGTGAATAATCGCTATGAGTACTTTTTAATTTCCAGATTTTGAATCCTTCGCTGAAAACTAGCAAGTTTAGTCATTGTATAGATATTTAGATATGGTACATGTTTACATTTAGATGCTTATGTATTTAGGTGTGCACCTGCTGAACATGCCTAAGATTCGGAGCATCCTTATACTGCAGAGAAAAATGTATTTCCTCGCAAGTAAATGAAGTTAATGAGGGGAAAAAAGGAGTATTAATCGAAAATACAACTTTAACAAAGCAGAACCCGATACGTTTACATGAGCCCTGACTCCGACTAGTGGCAGTTTCCGTGAGAGGTGGAATTGTGTGTGGATGCGGTAAGAATGGGCAGTTTTCGGTTGCTTCTAATTTTTTTAATGGGACTTCACGGTTTAAGAGTAGCTCGACAGATGGCCAGATGAAGGGTCAACCATGCATAAATGTTGGATCTTTTTCAATGTGGCCCACTCGAAGTGGACCAAAGTGTCCGTAAGGCCCTCTCCTCAAAAAGTTTGGGAACCGCTGGTCTAAAGTCTCTAGTCCAAGGTCTTTGGTGGTGGTGCGAAGGGAATGCGAGGAACATAGTGACGACCCTTTCAATCGCTTTGAGTCGTGTTTATCAATACTACTACTGCGCTGTCTTGCAACCCTGTCCACAATTCGCATACCTCCTTCGCACGTTATCTGGTACGAAGAAAAAGGCGGCAAGGAATTTTTTTTTTGCCTTTCTACCAGTGGCGTATTTTACGGGAGGGCAGAGGGGGCAGCCCCCCCCCCTGGCGCCCCTGGAACAGAGCTTGGCGCCCCCTTGGGGGTAATAATTTCCCCACCTGGTATCGCTCGGGTGGGGTTTGGCGCCCCCGCGCTGTTGCCTTGCCTCCCTCCGACCCCTCAGCCAAAATACGCCACTGCATTCTACCATTTGGTCATGACCTGGGATGGGATATGATAGGCAGATACCTCCCCCCCTCCCCCAAATTTTCATTCTTTACTCCGTTATGCTAAGATCTCATAAATGTAGGACCAATGAGAAATCTTTTGGAAATACTTTTTTACTCCCTCTGCCCTGCAAACGCACAATTGAAAAAGTGCACACAAGCACAAACTTCGGGTGTTTTCACATCTACTATCCAAATCATTCATTCGTAATATTTTTGCATCCTTTCGTCTGCTGATTTGACAGGGTTCTTCCCGTTAAGGGATCGGTAGGTAAACAAATAAAAAGTATGAACAGAGAGAGTGCTGACAAGGAAAAACACTTCGCTTTCTCTTAGATTTTGGTGTCATCTTCCTTGTTTCACACCCCCTCATAGTAAGATAGCTTTCTTCATTCTTTGCCTGTGGAACTGTTATGAAGCCATTGCAGCTAAAGAGTATAGCAAGGGCCAGCATTTGAAATTCTCACTACTTATTTCTTATCTAATATGGTTATGTGAACTTACATTACTCTTAGGTGAGAATGTAAGAAACTACAGTTTGAGCCATATTTTATTATTAAATTAGAGAGTCTTAGTCTGAGCAGTTTTGTTTCCATTTTCCATTTCTGCCTCTTTTTCTGGTTTCACTGCTGGAATGGAAATTAAAAAAAGGGTTTTCCTGGTAGCATTCTAAACACTTTCCATTGTTGAGAGAATATTAATGCAACCCCAATTCCCAATTCATAATCTCAAGATTATAACCTGAAGTGGAGATGTGTTGCTTATTGTGTGGACTGAATGCTTCTGTAAGAATCGGGCAAGTCCTTGGTCTAGACCTTGAATACCATGACCTATGACTAACACACTCATATGTGCTTCTGTTTCAGGGGCTTCATTACGTCAGGAGGTGTCTCTGTGGCAAACCTACTGTCCTTGAAGATTTATCGCTAGCAATTGGGTGAAGCCACCAAGACATATAGGTCTATAGAGAGGCTATGTACTGGACCTTTTTACATGGACATTTCCCTAGGTCTTCCTGGATAAACGTGCAATGAATGAAAATTCTGGAAATTTCTCCACTCCCTTTGGGAATATGCCCATGTCATGTGATGATGGGCAATATCTGCACCAGCAACATTTGGTTGCTAATACTGATTCACAAGGAAACTCAACAAACTTTGCATATCAAGGCTTAAATCCATCTCCAGTATCATTCGCACAGGTACCTTTACAGGCACCAGTAGCGACAGTGACTCCAACATATTATTCTGGCTCCCAGCAGTATGTGATTGCCCCATCAAGCTCTACAGGAGCACCTACTGCTTTCTCCAATTATGCTCCCATGCCAACAACCATCAATCCTGCCACAACTGTGAGCTATTCATCATTTGAATCAGGAGCAAATACCAACTACTATGTTGGTGGGCAGCAAGAGCTGTTCACTGAGATGAGGGATTCTGATCAAAATATCCCTCCACTCCTGCCAGAATTTGATTCAAGAGAGGTTCAAGCAATGGACAGCCAATCTGACATGGGTGTTCTCAACTTCAACCCCTCAGCTGCAGCTGCAGAAAATCCAGTGACTGCTGCTGCACCACCTCTCATTGCCACTTCCTCCAGTGTTGAGCTTGTTGAGCTTTCCTCTTCCCAAGGTTCATCATTTTCTGGATCCCCTGAGGTTGTTTACATGGGGAAGTCTGAGGAGCTAAAGAACATAGAACCTAGAGAAGCTGACAGTTCCAGAGCTTCTGTGGAAGTAAGAGTCTCAGATTCCAGTAGCCAAGGCACCCAATTAGAATTACCTGATGCTGGGAAGAAGAGTGAAAAGGGTCTTGGAGTTAAATGCTCAGTAGAAGAAAAAATGGAGAATCAATTAATGATGGTAAATAGGGACCAACTCCCTGGACAGATGGAAAGGAGCAGTGAGGGGACAATGAAGAGTGATGTGGACAATGTTGGTTCTGGTTTTTTGAAGCAAAAGGACAAGTCTACTGACATCTCTCAAGATAGCCCGCAGTCAAATGGAGAAATGAGTGGTGTATCCAAGAAAAGTGATTCAGGTCTTGGGAAGAAGAAGAGGAAGAAGGAGAAGGAAGAGAAGGAGGAGAAGGAGGAAAAAAACCAGGAAATTAATTCCCAAACTACTGGTACAATCACTGATGACTGCAAAGAAGGAGAGGAGGGGTTATGTATGCGGGATGGGTGCAAGAATCCAGCCGTTAGACATCCTGAATGGGAAGATGAGTACTGCAGTAGTGCCTGTGTTGTTGCACATTGCAAGGCCATCTTTCAGGAGTGGGTGAAGGAGCGAAAGACTGACATCAACCCCTCCTAGGCCATCATAAACCTGACAGTTTCAACTCCAATGTCCAATGGGCATTTCATGTTTGTGTTGATCTCTGTTGGATTCTTTTTGGAAAAGATGCCAACCCGGTATATACCAAGATTTGGTGCCCTGCATGCTGCCCACATGCATGGAAAATTATGCCGAGTTTGATATTTGAATAAAGTCACATTATGACTGTGTAACTTTTGTGAACATTACCTGTTTCCTCTGTTGCATTCCTTAGCATTCAGGTGAATGATTTGCTCACATTGGAGGTGGAAATGCTCAAATCATTCAGTGTCTTTCAAACATAGACCATTCATTGTGGCATTGGTTTACCTGGGAATTGCCCATGTTACAGTGTGGCAAGGGATCATGCTCAGCCATGAAAGCCCTCCTCCAAACTGATATTTTCATTGAATTCTATGCTGCTAAGCTTGCCTTTTCCTTTATTAAGATTGATATACAAAGAGACAGTGGTGTCACCTCTCACAATGTGAGTGTATAAGCCAAGAGACCTAATGAGTATGATTTAAACACAAATTTAAGGCTGATGTACTATCCCTACTGCTTGTGAACCATTCTACTCAAGTTTGACAATTAAGGCAATAGCCTTCCTGCCACTAAAAATGGGGTATATATTCAGGGGATGAAAAGTTTAGAGTGACAGAAAGCAGGGGGTCCTCTGCTTTTGTTTCAGTTAAGCAGAGGCATCTCTCAAGGTGATCCTCCTAGGAGGGGAAGATAATCCTGAGATTATCCAATAAATCATCATCATACTGATACCAAAGATATAATACTATTCATACTTTGTCCAGCTCTTCCTACAAGCTTTCTGTTTTTGCATTCTGGCATACCCTGTCTTGTGTAGGACAGTGGATCCTGCCAGAAGAACTGAACTGAATTATTCACTTACAATAGAAAAAAATAACCATGGCCATGGCAAGAGTAGAAAACTGGCCTTTGAAGATTGAAATTGGGCATTTGTTGCCCTATCCAGTTCTTTATAGACTATTTCAGCCATTTTATTTCCTTTTAGGGAAATTTGAGATTTTGATTTTCTCATTACATTTAGTGGTTTTGGTTAGTGCTGTAGATTTCACTTATTAGCAACCTCTCAGTTTCCAGCAAAAGGTTAACATCCTAAAGTTGTCAATAATTGAAAGGCCATTTTCAAGTATATGTATGCTACAGTCAGTGTTGCAGGCAAGAGACACAAAATTGCCACTAAAAGTCTCAAATGATGACTGCAATATTGAAATCTATTGTACATGTGACTTGGTATTCTTTTTTCCACACTTTTGTCACATTTATATGATTGAGATTTCTAATTGAAACTTTTTTGTTTTGCAACCCAGAAGTTGTCAATAAGAGACATACCAGCTGTTAGTGGCATTCTGTTGGTGTTGAAAGTCAATTGGGTGGGATCAGTTCCCAGGGAAATAATTGAGTAATAATTACTGGAAAATAATAATTGTTAATAGCCTGAAGTTTTATTCATTAGGATTACTAATAAGCAGAATCTACTGTATTCAAAAGTTCTAAATTGCCATTTTTGCATGGAGACATAGACAAAATGTGTCAAGCAGATCCAGGCAGGCAGGAATAAATGACTTCTCATGATATGATACTGACAGAGGATACCCTTCCAGAATGGCTCAACTTTTGGGTGAGAATTTCCATTTGCCATACCCATTTTTTTCTTAGTTCTTTTAAATTTGTTGGTCAAGGGCTACCATTTTGTACTCAGAAGGAAATTGCGCAATGTACCATTGGTCTTGCAAACTAGGTTACTATTGTAACAAGAGTGACTCATTTAGGGAGCAGATTTTATGCACTAATAAGTCCTGAAATATGCACATAAATATGTGATTAAAAATGCCAAAATATTCATGAGATATGCACGAATAAGGGAAAATATGTGAAAACATGTTTTTTTTAATGCAATATGAATTTTCCGGAAGAAGGTACTTTAATGTGCATTACATGCCTCAACTGGTTATAGTTGTTCTGTTCTTGTCACAGCCAGCGGTGAAGCAAGGAATTTGCCAATGGAAATGAACGGGCACTAGAATTTCCTAAACTTCTCGGGAGGGTTGAAGGTGATGGATGAATCTAGAGCAGAGTTCAGGGGCCTCACCTCCCCTCCTCACTACGCTGCTGGTCGGACTTCATAATTGCATGAGAATTTTCCTTGGTAGCTCATAAAGAAAGCACATTTTCCTGGAAAACCCTTATTTTTCCCATAAAAATGGGTGAAATATGCATAAATTTGCACAGATATACAGAAATATGCAAAAGCTGCAAAAAACGAAAAAATATGCATTTTTATGCATTTTTAAAATGGCATTAATGGCTGCATCTATCAATGAGATATGATCCTATCTGGGTTGCATGTTCATAGGAGGCTGCAGGAAAAATATGCATTTGCCATAAAAATCTGCTCCCTACTCATTGCACACCTAAATGACAATGATTGACAAATACATATTTTTTTAAAGGAAGCAAGTAATACTGCTTATGAAGTGTTTAAGACCCTTTTGAGGAAGGCATGAGAATTTATGAAATGGAACCTGGTTATGACATTTGGATTCCTGATTGGCAGACTCCATTCGAGACTTTGCAATTTCACACTATCAAGAGGATTTAATGTCCATCCTGCAATCCACCAATGTTGAGGGTCATTACAGTATAACAGTGAGGTGAGTGAAGAAGTAAGCTTGGAAGTTCCTTGAATATTGTAGATCATCATGGTAAAGTCATGCTCTGGGCTGGACAAGGTTCTCCGAGATGATGAATCACGATGTGTATGTGAGTGAGGCAGTGATGAATGATCCTATCATCATGCTGGAGGAGTTGAGGAAGGGGTTCTCAGCTGCCTGTCGTAGGCTGTTCCTTGCTGCCCAAGAATCCCAACAACTAGACCTCACTGTGAAGGCCAACATTCACATTCGACTCTCTGGTACAGCTCATAGGCCATCTCAATTCTTCTTTGGACTAAGTACTGATATGCTTGATACCTACAGTAATGGGAGGTAACTAAATGGTCAGCTTGAAGAAAATGTTTTAGGTTCTCACATTCTTTTTATCCTTTCTTAATCATCTAGAGAGGCTGCTGCTTGGTGGCTAAATGCAAAAATGAAGGTAAAAAATGACCTCATGAGAATGAGAAGGTATTATTTTATCATCTGCTGCATTTTGTACTGTTGGTATATTTTTACAGCAGCACAGAAATGTCATCAACGAATTACCCCACTTCATACAATTTCTAGTGTTAGGGATATTTCAAGATTTTATTTTGAAAGAAAAGAGAGTAATAATTGAAATATGTGCCCAGGGATTTATGATTTATTAGCACATTCATTGCAAAGGCCATTTAATGTATTTTCTTCAAATAACTGAAAGTCCTGTAGAGAGATGCCAGTTGTCAGGATAAACCTTACTCTACTTCACAGACCAGATGCACTGCCATCTATTAGAATATACATGAACCCTCTGACCAAACCTGGTGTATTGATCAGATTGACACTGGTAGTATAGGTAGAGAGGGCACTTTTTGATATGATTAATGCTAGCACTGAAAAGGTTAATCTGATGGCATAATTGTTTTTATACATTTCTCATTCTCTAACTAAAGCAATTTTTATCATGGAAGTGTATCTGATCAAGAAATACCTGTCTGCCAGGTATGGATTTCATCAGTGAAAAGATTATGATGATCCTGCAGCTTTCATGTTGTTTTTTTCTTATTTTTGTATGAAAACAGTAACTTTGCTGACCTTTGGAATGCAGGATTCAGAATGAACAACTGCTAGCCATAATTGTCTCAATCCTTTGTGCATCTTGCTCTAGTGACCTCTCTACCACCATAAACTATATTCTTTCTGACCTACTGGTACTCTTGCATCCAGGTTGTGTATTTCAATTTGGTGTTTAGTCCTGATTACTTCACCTTATTTTAACCAATCTGTGTGGTGTATGCATACTATACCATACTGGTATGGTATAATATGCATAAAAAAGGGTGCTGGTTTATTTAAAAAGATATCTCCATCTCATGTCTTGCAAGCTTTGTATGCACATGACATCTCAGATGAATAAGAAAGACTAAGATACATTTTAAAAGAAATTTGTATCCATTGCCTCAAATGCAATAACTTTTCCAAGTTTAAGTCTTCAAAATCACATGGAACATATGTGGGGCTTCTTGCCAGACAGCAGCATAGTATTGATGGGGCAAGAGGGGGCATGTGCCCCAACTCAAAAAAACAAAAAACTTCCTTCATTGTTACTTTGTAGGTTTGGCTTTCCTCCAAGTGTTCATAATGAAGAGAAGTGACAGTGAACATGGAATCATCATTGTGCTGTCCAGAGCTGACTGGATGCCATATGCCATCTTCAAGAAATTCAAAACATTCAATAAACAGTTTGTTTACCATAAAATCAAGAGGTACAGGAGCATTTGACTATCAAAGACCAGCCAAGGCTTGAATGAACATGCAGTGATTGGATAAAGAAACTGATTAAAATTTTCAAGAAAGTTGCACCACAAAATTGATTTTAAAAAAAATTTGATTTATGCAGATCCCAAAAAAACTTGTGGTTCACTACCAAACCTCATGATCTTCTATTTACAGAAAAATCTTGGAGTTCAATGCTATAAGCCTCAAAAGGTCCAGAAACTCAGAGATGTTGACAAGCAAAAGAGCAAAGCAAGGAGCAAGCAGCTACTGCAAAGATCCCATGATTCTGATCTTTGACCATGATATTTTCTGATAAGAGAATCTTTCAGCTTCGAAACTTGTAATCAAATCAGAATGACTGAAGTGATGCAGTTTTTGATCAGGTATACCTGAAGATATGTGCATGAAAGGAAACTTGAATTTCCCCAGTCTGTGATGGTCTGAGCAGGAATATCCAAGACGGGATGCACAAACCTTGTGTTTGTGGAACCAGGAAGCAAATTTAACTGACAATTAACATTGAAAAAATATCAAAGGGATTTTGGAGGAAGAAGTGGTACATGCAGGTTAGTATCTCTCTGGTGACCAGCCCTGAGTGTTTCAAAGGGACTTAGCTCTGAGTCACATGGTTCAAAGCAAATAAACCTGACTAGCAAACTACCTGACTGGCTTGATGTACCAGAAATAATCAGAGATGATTGGCTCCCTTTTCAGTCCTGGCTGTAATTTGATGGACTATAGCCTATGGAGTGTGCTGGAGGCAAGTGTCCAGAAACAAAATCCAGCATTCCTGAATCAATGCAGGAGAATGCTGAAAAAGGATTGGAATAAAATCCTGCAACAGGTCATGTCTAGTGCAATTGACCAGTGGTTTTGAAGGGTGCAGCATATCATCAAGATGAAGAGGGACACATTGAAATATTCAGTGAATAGTTACAGTGTATCCTCGTGTATAATTGAGGTTCAGTTAATTCTATGGGAAAAAGTTAATGGAACACAAGAACTTTGACTTGGTATGGATATTTGCTGTTCTAATGTCAAATGACTATATTTTCTGTTGCTCCTGTAAGTCGCATGTGAAATATGAAAGAGAAATGAAATTTAAGTAATCTTTAATATATCATATACAGTACATTTCATAATGTTATAATGATCATTTTGACAACTGTAAATCTGTCTCTGGGCGACTCTGGACCTATACAAAAATCTCTATATATAAAACAAGCCTGCCTGGCTGAGGATGCCAAGGCATGTGGCTAATTTGGCCCTATTCAAACCAGAAAAGTTCAGTTTTTCATGCTTTATGTATTTTGTATTGGTGGCATTTTTGAAAATTCTTACAAGGACTCTATTAATTATTTAATGGATTGATGAAATCAAGAAGTTTGATCCTGATAAATATAGCACCATTTCTCTGTTTTGTTTTGGAATTTTGTCATTTAGATCTGCCAGTGTGCCCAGAAGTACATCGGGTGAATCTGCCTGGGGCAAGTGATGTTGGGCGCCTCCTGTGTATCACAGGAACTGTCATCCGGACTACTGGTGTCAAAATGCTTGAGTACCAACGGGAATTCATCTGCTCCAAGTGTAAACATATATTTGGGGTCAAGGTAGGTTGAAACTTTCAAGTCACAGCATTTTTAAATATTCTTGTAACTCCTTACATCTTCCTTTTGCAACCCTCCCATTTACAACCTCTTGGGACTAAAAGAGGAAAAGTGTCTAGGTGCCCAACATCAAGAGTGGACATTATACATGGTGGCCAAAAAAACCTGGACCCCTGTCTTTCAGGATTTTTTAATTGTTATTTTTAAAGGTTGAATTATTGGATGAAAACGTCCATCTATTTATGGCTTTAAATTAAGATTTTGCTACATTTGGACAAAATGTTATGAAGTTAAATTCTTCTGAAAGGCACTCTGAATTTTCACTGCTCAGAACTGAATTGCCCAAAAAGCAAAGCTTTATTGTGGCAAAAAAAAAAAATTTGACATCTATTTTTTTCAACACTTCCCAATCTGTTCCTCCAATGATCAACTGCAGGATTTACTGATTGCTGGGAGCTTGCGATCACTGCTGCCTGAATGATCAATCTTTTGCAAAAGGAAATTGACACTGGAGATGCTCCAATTTTTTTCAGGGAACTCTTTCACAATTTTCCTTGCCCCCCTGTGTTTTCCTTTCTTGAGTACTTCAATGGCTGCTCTGTCTTTCTTTGAAATAAGCATCTGGAAACAATTTACAGGGGCAATAATTAAGAGAACTAATCCAGTGCAGCAAATCTGGGGGAAATGAATAAAATGTGATGAAACTGTGTGCATGTGTATTAACAATGCATTTCTCACAAATTTCTCGATTTTCACACTTTCAGTGCCTCTTGAATGTAACCTTGTTCTATAGGGTGACAAAAAAGTCCTTGGAAATCACTGAATCTTGCTGTTAACATAAGCAATCTGGCTCAAATTTTCACCAGAGATGCAGGCCCTCGGGGTATATAGCACTGCAAAGTTTCACTGAATTTGCTTTTCACCACACCATGGCAGCCCACCATGAAGCCTCATTTCACTATTCCAGCTGGCCATGTCACAAAGGCAATTTCCAAAACACTTCATGCTTCACTTTCCTCTATGTACTATGCGATGAAAAGGTACAAGGAGCTTGGAACCGCTGAAGACCGTCCAAGAATTGGCCAACCGTCGACTGTCGATGCTGCTGCCGTGCACTGTCGCCCCTGTCAACTTCTGAAGCGCAGTCCGCAGTGGTTGCTATGCACACAGGCCAAAGCTCTTTGTGTTAGTCTAGAGTCTGTCCGACTCATTGCAAAAAAGTAACATAAGTTGAAGCCCTACATGCTCCTTGATGTTCACTTTTTAAAAGACCAACTGCTTGGCCCTCCAGCAGCCCAGACTTGAACCCCATGAATTTCACCATTTGGGGGATGTTAGAGGTGAAGGCCTGCTCTAAGCCCCATAGGACAATTCCTGGCTTAAAGAAAGCTTTGGTCGTGGCATGGGATGAAATTCCCCCCTAACACCTCCGAAACAGCCAAAAGCTTCCACAAACAGCTCAAGGCAGTAGTGGCAGCTAAATGCCACATTGAAAACAACTAGCATCATTTATTCATTACATGGGCCTCTATCCATATTTTCATTTTGCTTGCTAAAAATTTGGGTGGTAGATGGCAATAAAAGTTGTTCCCAGGACTTCACCTGTAATTTTCCTGTCACCCTGTAATTTTCCTAGTTTTTGTTTTTTTTAAGTGATACTTAGAGTAGATGATGCCACAGGGCCAAAATAAAGGATTGATGCTCAACTGCCATGATGTATTGACAACAGTACATGTTTAGCTCCAACCCGTTGTGCTTTCTATGATAAAGTGGATGCAATTGGAACCAGTATGAGCAAAAGGATTAACTCAATTATTGCATTTTTCATTTATATACTTGAGAGTTGCTTTGGATAGAGACATAGCGGCATTTAGAGGCTGCTTGTTGCATGCAAATGTTGTGCTTGCATTTATTTTTTTATTGCGAAGAAAATCAACTAGTATGACAATCATTTTAATGCCCTATGTTGTGTATATCTAAATGAACATGCATTAAAAATATTATGTAATTTCTCAGAAGATAATATGAAACACATCAGCTTCATAGGTGGTGAGGCACATATGATAATGCTTTCACATTGTTATATATCATATTTGGCTACCTTTCTCCTTTGGCCTGCAGCATGTGCAATTGGAAATAAAATTAAAATCAGTCAAAAGCAAAAAAATTGCAAAAGTCAAAATTTATCCTAAGGAGGCCAGTAGTAATCAGTAGGGTGAATCTCAAATTTCAGAAAAAAGAGAAATAAAATAAATTACTGAAACTGTCTAATGGGTAAACATTCCTATCAAGTGGCAATCCTTGCCATGTGTGCCGGGACATCATTTTGTAAAACTACAAGGTGAAGCAAAGAAGCTATGCAACTTGGAAAAAAAAGCACAGTTCAGCCAGAAATGATATCACCTGCTTCAATTTTGTGAATTTTATAAGGTGCAGTCAATTGCAAAATTGAATCACACATGAATTTTTTTCCCTGTGGCTAATGGCCAAAACATCCCTTACAAAACGTCCACCTTCTATCCATCTGGTTGTTCAACCAGGTGGATAGGTGGATGTCCCCCCCCTGTGGAAAATCCACCTCTCCATTCGTGCACATGTATTTCAAGCCAGGTGGATTTTCCCTCCTGGGTGGAATTTTCCCTGTGTGAACATCACTCCAATGTAATTTAATTAGTTGAAACTATAACCATGGTTGCACTCAGCAGCAGAAAATCTCTCAAATGAGAGTTCAAGAGGTGTAAAGCAGAATTGCTGAAGTTCTCTTGTTCAGGCAAACCGTTTTAACGCCCACAAAGTTGATAAGATTTACTGCAACAGAGGGGAGTGAGGAACTTTAAATTTGTGTATCAATTTACTCCATATTTGCTTTCTGTGCAGCCAATGGCAGGTGACACTACTTTTTTTTACCCTCTTGGTGGCAAAGAGCCTCTTGGATTAGGCTGTTGTTAAAGGGAGAATTAAAACAGGGTCGATTAACTTCAAGTTTCAAGAGCACAACTCTTGAGTTCATGAATGCTCTGAGATTTAACAACAAAAAAACCAGGAGCCATGAAAATCATGCTGCATGAGAGCTTTTAAGGCAGACTTTCAGATTATTACATTACAGGAAATAAAGGAGACTATTTAAAAATGGCTCCAAGACACAACTACCCCCCAAAATGACATGTTGCTGCATTTGCATTGCTGTGTTTCACTGGAAATAACAGCTCTCTGTGAGGATTGCCTCACGTTTAGTTGTGAACTGGTACTTTCAATATGAAAAAATTGAGTCCTATATGGTAACTTTTTAATGCTGAGGACATGGGAAAAGCTGAAAGGAAGGAGAATAGGAGTCTTGAGTCATGAAGAAAGTCATGCAAAGGCAAGAGGGTGACTAAGTTGAGGTTAATCATGGAAATGTATAGTTTTACAAAGGGGTGAACTGCCTGTTCATACTAGGGCTGGCCTACATTTTGATTTGTATGCATTCTGCATTCATTTGTTTCATGTCAAGGCTGACTACGAAAAGTATTACACCATGAGTCGGCCAATGATGTGCCTAAATCCTGATGGCTGCAGTGGAACCAATTTCACCAGACTAGGGAGCATTGACCCAGTTTTCTGCAAGGATTATCAGGAGATCAAAATCCAGGTCTGTGATTCCATTTGACTATCCTCTGACTTTCACACCTAACCCTTTCACTGTTATCCTTGAGAAATTCATGGGCTAACCTTTGCCTAAGATGAAACTTGTATCTCAAAACTCACCAGTGAAAGGGTTAAAGGTCTGAAGTTATTAAAATATTTCCTTTTGCACTCCAGTTAACTCTTCTTTATCTGGAATTCAAGAGACTGGACTATGTTCAAATTAACAACAGAGACAACTCACTTCTTCCTTTTCCAGAAGAGTGAGTACTTCTCACTCAGTATATTGCTGTATCCCTTCATTTATTTAATTTTTGAAAATAAATATGGGAGTTAGTTCTTTTAGCATGTCTTCCTGAAAAAAATCCAGAATTTTTCTCTTGCTTGCCTCTTAAAAAATTCCTGGAATGCTCTCTTTAATGGTGCCATGATGCTGTATCACTTCTCTGACTCCCCAACACCAAGAAACCACTTCTTTTGAAAAGGTGTTGGAGGCTGATTTAATTTTTCTTCCGGTTGTCATGTCCATTTGAGCTCCTGGTAGACAAACTTTTCCAGCCAACAGTACAAAGGGCAAACATGAATATGTTTGAGTGGTGAAGTGAAAGCAACTGCAGAATGGGAGATATAATCAGTGGTGAAGTGAGCACAGGCACCTACTGCTGCACTATCAGCACTTTGAACATGGGGAAATAAAAGCAGTCCTGCTTTTGTGATTTTAGATCTCTTTAACCTTTTGACTGCTGCAATTTATATCAAAGAAGTTTATTATTCTTTGTAACAGTTGCACCAAAAATTTTTATGTACAAAAGAAGCCATTCCAAGAACTAGTCCAGTTCTTCACCTCATCCTTCACTTACCTGATAAGGTAAGGGAAGGAACTATTGTTTGTTAGCTAGTATCACTAACCATGGTGCACCAGATATACAATTTTAGCAGGAGCATGTATAAATAAAAAAATTAGCAGGTTAAAAGGATTTTTAAAAATCCTTTTGATAAAAGGATAAAAGAGTTTTAAAGAGTGCAGCACCTGCTCTATGCCAGTTTTTTTTTTTTGCTGCTTCAATCCCTTGAGAACATTGTAACTTTTTTGGGTCATAAATGGATTTCTTTTTACTCCAATAAATTATGACATAGTGTCTGAATAATATTTGAGCAAGTGTAAGCATTGACAGACATACTTCTGGCCAGATTGAAAATGAGTTTACTTGGACCTGGCAGTCAAAGGGTTAAACATAAAACTTTGTATATTTTCCATTTATCCCATAGTAGTGACTGTAGTCAACTGAACACATGGCACCTTCTGCTAGATCAGGCATTTGTTGTCAAGTTGTTGATGCACATACAGGATTTTTTGTTTTTTTTTCTGCCACTGTCATTCCTGAGAAGGAAGATATAGAAGGACAGGAAGACCAAGGTTTTTCCCTGGATTAAGTAGGAATGGTTACATGAAACACTTAACCACTTTTTTTTTATTCATAGAATATGCCTCTATGCTGAAAAAATGCTGTAGGATTGCGTATTATCACTGCCTGTGTGCTCAAGATATCAAGTTTCACTTCTCACATGAGATCATGATGGACTCCTCTTCATGGTGCAGAATTTCAAGAGGAATGGCATGAGGCAAAGTCCTCCAGGGGTTTTTCATGGAAGGCTTGAATGGAGGGATGTGACTGTTTACACTTTTTGGATGACAGTTTTTGGGTGCAGCAAGCAGTAGCAAATGAAGGTTTTTCACCTATTACAAAAATTCTACAAATTCATCACAGTAATTAGAAATATTTCATTCTGCGAATTAAAGCTACCCCTACAAGATGATACCACATTTATAGCAATAAAGACAATAGAAAATTGGGACATCTATGCATTCTGTTGTTTGATAGGGAAAAAAGGGTAGAAGCCAGCTATGCCATCCTGTTGTCCAGAAAGTGAAAACTTTGTGCAACATCTCTCCCTGTTGAGTCATGAGAGCAAGGAGGGAATGAGGAAAAGCGCCTTCCAGTTCTCTCTTATCCCCCCCATCCAGATAGAAAGAATGACAAAGCTTAACTCATTGCAGTATGAATTTTGGTAGTGTGCCAGTGGTTAAATCTGCAAAAATTAGCATTTTTTGCAAAGAAAGTTTTGACGTTAATGAATTTGCTTCATAAACAATCAGTAAACTATTGAGAATTGACTACAAGTATCAAATGGGAAATGCATTAAGAAAATATAGAACAAAAACTAGAGCTGTACCAATGGCCACTTTGGCTGGTGGGCCTATGGCCAATTTTCATCACAAAACCATTGGCCAATGCCCATTATTGACTGAAAATTGAGAAGAAACATGAAATCGCATACTAATTCCAATAGACCTATATGTAAGCCATGTGATACTTTTCAGGAGGCTCCCTAAAAACAATAAAGACCATATTTAGTACTGTCTGTCTGTGTCTGTCAGATGTTACCTTGTTACCTATTGTTGCTTTTAAGAATGTTTAATGACAAATACCTTGCAAAAGCATAGCATAAAAGGTGTTGTAATGATTACCAGTTTTTAACCACTATTTCCCTCTGCCTGTTCCTAGCCCTCTTAGTGCCACGCACTTAATTCATAGGCTAAAAACTATGATATAGATCCCCTGGCACTAAAAGGGCTAGAATAGAGCTGAAATGCAATCCAATCTATATTTTTGGGTTCATCCATTTGCTCTAATTATTTTTTTATAAGTTTTGCCTCTCCTTTCAACATTGGCATTGGTAGTTTGCAAACCTACCAGCAGCCAATGCAGATAGTACTGGTGGCCAATATATTGGTAGAGCCTTAACAAAAACTCATGTTCTGACACATTGTCAGGTGATGAGTATACCCATCTTTGTACTTCAATGGGTAAAAAAATGATGGAGGCCATCAAATTTGTCAGAACTAATAGGTATACTAGACTTTCTGGAGCATCTGTATTAAGAGGAGCTTAACTCTGTGTAAACCTTTTTATCACTATTGGTGGTCACAATGAGGGCAAAACAGAGAGACAGGAGTGTTTTAGGGTCTTGAACATTCAAAGGAAATTTCTTAATTAATAATGTACTCATTAAATTGTGTGATTACTCTGTAAAGATGACAGGTTTTCTTTATTAAAAAAAATAATAATTCTGGAATGTGACAGGAACGGGCAAGTCACCTGGGACTGGGAAGGATCCCACAATCCATGTGGGTGACTCTGGAAGATGACCTGGTGGATTCTTGTAAACCAGGTGATGATGTCGTCATCATGTAAGTTTCACTTGCTTGTGTCCTGATGATAATGTTCTGTCCAACTGTCTGCAGGGATTGTACTAGAGTTAGGTCAAATTGCACATGGCTTCCCTGAAAGGTGCCCACAGCCCAGATAGGCAGGCAATTGTGGAACTGGAAGTTGGAGCATTAAGAGCACCCTTTGTGCCATAGAATCCTATGGGTTTGTTAGGTCTCATAATAACAATTGGTGAAAATATCAGTTACACTGGTGTCAAATCCATGTTGATATGGTTGTGACTGAAGGATACCAGTGATATCCAGTAAAATGTGAAATCCAAATGTCTTTGGTGTCAGTTGGTGAGAATCGTATAATTTTTGATGTGACAATAGGGTGCATGTGCTTTTTTTTTAATTTTCAGAAGAGCAAGAACTTCCTTTTCTTTTCAGACTTATGATTGATAATCCAATAATTTTAATCTTGCATCAGGACCAGATTTTCTCTGCTTTCTCAATTCCCCTCCCAGACTTTAAGCTTTCCTTTCTTACCCATAAATCCATCCATGGAATTCAAGCTGCCTGTGAATGTTAACATTATCAACTGTTTGGGTAAAAGAACCAAACAACTGCCCTTTGTTGACTGCTGACATTACCTGCAGATATAGGAGAAGCATAGCTACTGAACCACTTAGCATTACAATGATATTTCTGGAATGATGAAGGAGTTGTACAGGGTGGTGCAAAAGTCATGTACCATAGGGTAATTTACAGTAAATTTTTGAATCATTTGCCATTAACTTGAAAATACTTTGATTCATTGTACACATAATGTTTGAACATATCTTAACTCCCCCCTCTCATCTCTTGTTAATTTTGCTGCCATCAGTTACTTGCAAAGGAAGTAACAAGAATTAATGTAGTGCAACAATGAAATCCTCTATGGTGTGCAACTTTTGCACCACCCTGTATTGAAGCGATGACTGCATTTTGAATGCACCTCATACCATCAGATAGAATAGAGTGGCATAAAGTATTGTACTGATCATACTGGAAATGTATGCTTGTCTACCTACAGGCAAGATACAGGCTGAGTCCATTTATGATGAACTTCTTGTCAGAAGCAGACTTATTTGGAATTTTTACATTTGTGCATATACAAAGATGGATCAAAAAGCAACAGCCTATAATTTATTTTCTCACATATCTTTCTGTCCACGACAAAATGCTTTGAGGGTAGGTGTTGTCATTGATGCTAACATGCATTGATCTTTATTATTTGCCACAAGAGGGCAGGTGCATGACAGAATAGAAAATGTGGCACCACTACACCAAAATTGAACTGTAATCTGTGATTCATTTCCTGTGGTCCAAGGGTTTGAATGTTGCCAAAATTTACAGAAAAATAAAGGTACAGTATGGGGCATGTGTATGAACGAACAGTAGGTGCATGAATGGGTACAAATGTTCTATGAAAGCAGAACCATTGACAGGGAGAAACAGGGCTGACCCAAGACCTCAACAACTCCTGCTGACAACATTGCTATTGTGGAGGCTGCCATCTTAAACAACTGATGTACAGTAGATGCTGCTTGCTGTGATCACTGGTTATTGTTATCAGCCAGATAATGTGATCAGATCTCAAAAATGAAAACCAATGAGCAATGGCATTGGTTATTGTCACCTATTATCAACCACTTAATGTTATCAAATTTCCTTGCACCAATGTGATCAAAATAAGTGGCATCTAGTGTATATCGATTACACAGATAATGACCATGAGGTGCTTTCATTCTTCTGTAAATTTCAGCAGCATACAAACCCATGGACCACAGAAAACAAATCAATATTGCTGTTCAATTTTGGTGCATGTCTCCAGTGATGCTGATATTTTCTAATCTATTGTGTGCCTATCCTCTCATGGCAAATGATAAAATTAATGCATGCAAGCATTTTGTCATGGATAAAAAGACACATGAGAAAATAAATCATTGGCTGTTACATTTTTGATCCACCCTTGTATTATACTCTGTCCTTAAAACTTATTTACTGACATCATTTAACGCCTGAAAGAATCTGTTAGCTCAGATTACCTGTCAATTGAATTGACAGAAAGCTAATATTTTGTGGCCTTAAAGAAGAAGTGAAGGAGTCAAAATAAAGGGAAAGGAAGAAGTAGTCAGATTTGAAGAAAGATTTTAAACTGTCCTGTTGATTAAAATGTTGCTGTGATGAAGGTTACTGTATTGGTGACAGTGGTGCAGAAATAAATGAAGTGATTCATTGGAAATTCTAGGCTTGCCATGTGATGAAGCCTTATTGCCAAGTGGGCCAAATATACAAAAACTTCTGAATTGAGGGAGGTGAGGGGAGGACAATAATAAATTCTGTAACTACCAGAACCTAGATGGTTATTTGTTAAACTCTTTGTTTCAACTCTTCATTCTCAAAGAATCTCTTTAAAATACTTTGCCTAATTACTATTAAATCTTCATGAAAATACAGAGTATCAAACTTTACAAAGGTTGCAATGCAGCCTACACAATTGGCTAAATTTTTATATCAGGGTCCATTGATCCCAGAATGGTAGTTACAGGGTTTAAGGGACTACAAAAATTACCTTTGCATAGCTCCCATTCATTATCATTTGCACTGCTACTCATGTGATGGGTACCATTATTGTTTGAGCCTTTGTCAGTCTACCACCTGAAAGGGTTTTTGATATAAGTATATCCTTGCATGGCTGAGAACCAAGAGGAAATCGATGTCAAACAACCATTTCCTGCTTCTACTCCTAACCATGACTACCCTTCAACCCCAACCTCCCTCATTTCCTGCATTCCAACATCGCCACTTCCAAGCTTTATTTCTATTCACATTGAAACAAGCTAAACCTGACTGAAAAATTTATTGTACTGGTGGTGATATTGCTGTTTGAGAATGTGATATTGCATTTTGTTCTGTGAGATGATAAAATAAAGTTTACATTTATCTACAAATGGCTTCATGCATCTTTAACATTGTGCATTTTAATTTTAAGAGTGTATTTATGAGAGTGAGGAAATTTTTATTAAGGAGGTATTGAACCATGTTGTAGAAAGCTCAAACTTATTTGTAAATTGTTGTAATGAATGAAGGCCCAGTACTGAACTGAGCTTAAGTAGCTTGTTTTAATTAAGTTTGCTTTGGGTGGTCAACCCCATTGGCCTCTGTCAGTGCAGATGGGCCTAAGCAATGTTTTGCTGTGTGTGGATTAGAGGGGTGATACGGAGACGTTGGAAGCAGATGAATCGAGACATGAGACCAGATATCAACCTAGTAATCCAAGCCAATCACATCCATGTCAACAATAAACAGAGGCCTATCATCTCTATTGATGGACATTTTGTGAGCTTCTGATCCCTTTTCTCACCTTCCTGATTGATATAATTTTTCCTCTTGTGCATGGTGGTGTCTAAGGAATGATGTGCCTGCATATAGACGGAGGAAGTGGAAGAGTTTTGGAGAACATATGAGCATGCTCCATTAGATGGGAGGAATTTCATCCTTGCCAACCTTTGTCCTCAGGTCTGTCTCTTCCAGAAAACTCATGTAACCTTTTTCAGGGCACAACACAGAGGACCAGGGTCCATGTGGTCAAAATTTGTCATGAAGTGAAAAAATAAGTCATGTTTTCACTCTTATTCTTTTTGAGTTAGGGTAAAGGCACCAGTTTGTGGACAGGTTAAGAAAATGTTCCCCTTGAAAATTGTGTTACGGTCATTGGGGTAACCAAGAAATCGCATGATTGGTTTCAATGGGAGGCCACTTATCATAGTTTGATGCTCATACCCTAAAATGAAATATTAAAAATATACTTTTCCAGCAATCACTGTTTAAATGGATATGTGTTGATTTCCATGTGGTTCCTATTTGTGGACGGCCTGGTTCCAGTTTGAGGACATCCATGGACATAGTTTGTTGACACCAGTTTTTGTCAACAACTATGAACGTGTGTAGGCTGAATAGAAAAATATGGGCATGAGACATGTACACCAATTATATATATCTTCAATGATGTCCTGTTAAGAAATATCAGGAAAAATTAATGAATTCAAGGGTGCAAGTTCTAAAACTGAGCAAAACTGTCCAAGTTCACTCATGCTGATGGGTATGCATAATTTATATGGTGGCTGACAGGTAAGTGCAACACACACACACATATATATATATATATATATATATATATGTATATACGAGGTGTGGCTATTAAGTTTCCAGACTTTATTTTTGTATTTTTTACTTTTAAACTTACAAATTAATCACATTTATCGCCTTCAAAGTACTCCCCTCCAGAACGTATACACTTATCCCAACGATGCTGCAATTGCTGGAAACAGCGGTGGAAGGCTTCTTTCGGGATGTCTTTCAGAGCCTGCATCACATTTGTTTGAATGTCTTCAATGCTTTGAAATCGATGGCCTTTCAAAAAATTTTTGAGTTTGGGAAACAGCCAAAAGTCACTGGGGGCTAAATCGGGCGAATACGGCGGGTGATCCATTTCAGTGATCCGTTTGG
>CAJPEV010000569.1:0-10316 GCA_905338385.1 Darwinula stevensoni | reverse complement strand
CTCTTCTGCTATCATTCTAATTGTCAACCGCCTGTCTGAACGCACTAAATCCGTAACTTTTGAGACATTTTCAGGTGTTCGTTTGGTGATTGGCGCTCCACAACGCTGGTCGTCATTGACGTCTTCTCTTCCCTCTTTAAACCTTTTATGCCACAAAAAAACTTGCGCTCTTGACATAGTATGATCACCATAAACTTTTCTTAACATTTCGAGCGTTTCAGTTGCGGATTTTCCCAGTTTAACACAAAATTTGACGTTAGTTCTCTGCTCGAGATTATGCTCCATTTCAAATCCGCCAGCGCAAACAAATACGGTCTACCTTAACTGGCCGCAGCTCGCAGCGCGCTGGTCAGACCACACTGAAACTTGCCCAGCTATAAGCTAAGACTCCCCTCCATGTTACTGCCATAGCCCCACTCCCCTCCTCTCTCTCAAAGTTCAGCAATAAAACCAGTCTGGAAACATAATAGCCACACCTCGTATATACATTTGAGGAAATAAATTTTCAGCATGGATTTTGTGAAATGGCAAAAAACTCAAAACTGTCCACAAACTGGTGCCTCTGCCCTAGGTGATAATATTGAGGAATGGAGGTTTTTCTGCTCTTTTGACTCTTACTTGATCTCCATAGACCTCTTTTTTTGTTTTGTGTTGCCTATGAAAAACATCCAACATCCCATTTAACCTAGTTTGGCATACTGCACCATGCCTTGATTGTCACCACACTAATCCAGGAGCAGTTTCATTTTCTTCAATTTTGCAGAGGACAAAATTAAGTGAATTGTATCACAGGTGCAGTTGGAATTCCCCCTTGATAATTTTTGCCTGGTTTCCAAAGAATTTGGTCCACCATTAATTGGTCATGGACATCAATTGCAGTTCTTTTGCATTGAATGGCAACTGGAAAACCTGAAGTATATAGTGTAACCCAAATCACTAGCTTCAGTAACTGGAGGGAGTTGGGTAACTAGGCATCTTTCAGAAAGTAGTGCTTGTTTCTTCAGATAGTTTCATGAGAGGCAGGCATGTTTTTTACTATTTTGAGAGCCTCTGTCTGATGCCATACAAAGAAATTAAAAATGCCTGATTGTTTTGATTTTTTTTTACCTCACTTAACGGTCCAATTTCAGAATTCTTTTAACCTCATTCACGCACACACAAACCCATTTTTCTATTAAAAGAATTCTGAAAAAGATATGCTTCCATTTATGGATATCATCTTGTAGTAATGTGGTGTACATTAATGATGTCAAGTTACAATGTTCTCAGATATTTGGACTGTATACTGTGAAGTTGGCACTGGCCCTGGTCATGGCAGGAGGAGTGAGAAAAGTGGATCCATCAGGGACTCGCCTCCGTGGAGAATCCCATCTTCTCCTTGTTGGAGACCCTGGTAAATCCCTTTTAAGACACTCTGCCTGCCTCCTCTATCTGTTTGCTGAGAGCAGGAATTCTCCTCTATAGGTACAGGGAAATCTCAGATTCTGCGTTATGCAGCCAGGTTGAGTTCTCGCTCTGTCCTGACCACAGGGATTGGCACCACCAGTGCTGGCCTTACTGTTTCTGCCATCAAGGTCTTCTCTCCTCCCATCATACTTAATCTAGGCTCTTGCCATAGATTGATGAAGAATATTATTAAATGCTTTCCACTGGAGCCTTGCATTTGAATATTTTCAAGCCATGGTCAGTAATTCTCATTGATGGAATGTCAAAGTCTTTCTTTTTGGTTGATGGATGAGAGTAGGATGGAGGGGAATGGCAGCTTGAAGCAGGGGCCCTGGTTTTAGCAGATGGAGGAGTGTGTTGTATTGATGAGTTCTGTTCCATTCGAGAACATGACCGTGCCAGTATCCATGAAGCACTTGAACAACAGACCATCAGTGTGGCCAAGGTAAAAAGAAAGTTACATTCTTCTTCTCTGTGAAAAGAGTCAGTACTGTCTTGACTACTGAGTGGCTGGCAGGCTGGGCTGGTGTGCAAGTTGAACACCCGATGTACTATCCTGGCTGCCACAAATCCAAAGGGAAGCTATGATCCAGAATCTCCTCTTTCGGTGAATACATCCCTGGCCAGTCCTCTTCTCAGTCGCTTTGATCTCATCCTCACTCTGTTGGATAACCGCAATCACAATTGGGATCTGTGAGTACTTGCCTTCATCTCCTTTGGTTCATGTATTCATTAACCTCCTGTGAGCTCACAGTCTACAATGATGAATCATCACAGGAGGCTACTTTACCTGTCACTTTTATCACTCTCATCAGTTCACATTGACTAGCAAGATGTTACTATGTTACTGCTGCACATATCTCCATGCCACTTGAATTTGGCATGGGGTCATGATAAAAAGTAGCATATATATATATATATTTTTTTTTTTACTGTAAAGTAGTACTTCCCACAGACAGACACCTCTTCATCAGGTTGATGGAATGGCAGAATATCCATTAAGGAAGGAAACAGTCTTATGGTTTTCCAGGTCCTTGTGCCAGTAGCATGGTCCTTCTCTCTTAAAACTACCAGGAGTCCTTTAAGTGACTAGCTTTGAGCATATTGAGAATTCATTTCTTTGATCCTTACTTATGAACTGAGGTGTTTTGACTTGTCCTCCACTTATACCCTAAGAATATTACAATTCTACTGGCATATTCTTCAATGTTCCAATTGTGGAAACAAATAAATTTTCTAACATTTGACAATAATTTCCTTGATTCATATTTTCTGAAGAAGAGTTCAATAATGAATCAAGGAATTGTGCATCTGCCATATCTCTGAGGAGTGCAGAGGTTCCTTAATTCTCAGAGCTTTTAACTCCTTCACTGGCATGTTTTCAGACACAAATTGTTTTTGAGACGAGACCAGCTTGTCCACACCAGTGAAGGGGTTAAGCAAGGGTTGGAGAATTAATTTTCAGCTGCACCAAAGTAGAAGGTGGAAAGATGTGACATCATTCTGAAGTCTACAAATAGTCAATCTACATACCCAAAAGAAATAGTCACCTCAGATTCAAGAATAAAACAGTTTCCCATAGTCACTTTATGGATACCCTACATATGGATACCTTACAACCATACATCATATCCTTGATAATGCTTCCCACTATTGTCCTGATATTCTTGACTTACTCCAAGTTGGCTTTTGGACAGCTTCATCTTCACTTTTTTTCATCTTCCCTTCATCCTTCCTATTTCCTAACTATATCTGCCATTCCATTTCATTTCCATCCCTATAAGTAAGCATGGTAGAATGGCCAATATGCCTTGGGGATGTACATGGCTACAGGACACACACATGCATGCGTGCAAGATAGCAAAGTGAAGTGTTCCATTGCCTCCCAAGGTGATGTGCCATAGGCTACCAATATAAATACAAAGCCCAGCAGTCCAGTGGCAAACCTTCCTTGATTTACTGTATAGTGTCACATATGGTACCAGTGAAATGGGAGGCATAAAGAAGAAAGAGGGGAAAAAAAGAATAAAAGGGAATACTTGCAGACAGTTCATATGGAGGATGGTTCTTTCTTATGCCAATATGAGAAACAACCATCTACCTCACTCTGCTGCTAATCAAGAGTTTCTGAAATTTAAAGCTTATAATCACTCTTACTATTGCACAAAATTTCTCAGAGACATATTAGATGTTGAAGATATCATACATGTGAGTTCTAACAAGAATTTGGTGAATCTTGAATGAGTTGTAATCCTGTGAACATAAATAAAAGTTTCAGTCTGATATGCTTGCACAAAAATGTTGTGAGTTATTGTGAGATCCATTTTCATTACATATTCCTGTAATATTCCTTAACTTAACGGTGTGAAATATGAATTTCTCTAAACTAAATGTTAAAATACTTGAGTTAAAAACCTTTTTTCTCATGATCTTTTCTCCCTCAATCATAAGTGATTGAGGACTGGAAGTTATTTATGTGGATCACTCTAGATTTCTGATGATTTTGACTGTTTTCAAAGTAACTGTAAATGCTATGAAAAATTGCATATATATGGACTCCATCTCCTTATCTACAGAGAGCAGAAAATTTCCCTGTTGAATTAGTTGAAAGAGCATGGAGATCTCCAGGATCACTCAGGTGCATTTGGGTAGCAAAGCAAGTAAATCTCTGGGACCCATCCTCAATGTATTGAAATCCATCCATGATCTCTAGGTTTCAGATGGCAAAGAAACCATTCTTAGTTGATTGTATTTTATGCATGTACCTTCTGTGTTTCTAGATGCATTATTTTTAATCCTACAGGGCCATGTCAGACCACCTGCTTGGAGGGAAAAAGATTGAAGAGACAGAGGAGGAGGAGGAGGAGTCATTGTGGGGTTTAGAGAAGCTACGGGCCTATTTCTCATACATCCGTGGACTCCGTCCTGGGTTGTCAGAAGATGCCTGTGTCATTCTCCGGCACTATTATGCAGCCCAGCGTAAGTCCTCCATCATGGGGAATCTTCGTGTCACCATCCGCCTCCTGGAGAGCCTCATACGGTTTGTTGACTGAAAGAATTGAAATGTAAAGTTGGAGGAAACTGCTGAACTTTGAGAACTAGATTTCCTTAGGCTGTCTCAAGCTCATTCAAAGCTGTGCTGTTCGGAGGAAGTACGGGTGATGGATGCAGTAGCAGCAGTAGCTATCATGGAATCAAGTCTCCGTGGTGGGGTCATTCTCCCTCCCACCAATGCCCTTCACACTGCTTTTCCCAAGGATCCCATGCAAGAATATCATGCACAGAGTCAGTTTTCAACCATAATGCTTGTTTTTGTATTCTCCTCTTCAGCTTGACATTATATCAATAGCTTGGCATGTCAATGTCTACGAAATTGGCATTACCAGGAGTCAGCTGCATCAGTTTTCATCCCTATATGATAACAAAATCTATAAGTCATTTTGGGTTATTTTTATGGGACTCAGGAAGTCTGCAGCCTTTGTCTCCAGTTTGGCATATGAAGTTTAAAACCCTCTTTTAATGAGTTCACCTTGAGAGATTCGTCCATTTATCCATTTATCTCTGGCCACTCATTCATAGTCACAATGCATTAGACCTGCTTATTAGCTCTGATATAGAGGGGAACTATACTTTTACAATGGCTAAGAAGAATCCACTCATTTATGAAGAGCTCCAAATGGCTAGACTCACCTGTAATGTCAAGGCATCCTGGCAACAGTGAAGGGAAAATGATTAAAAAAATCTTTGTTGCACTAGGTTGTAGGTCATGTTTCAGTTATACTTAAGGGAATATGGTCATGTTTTGGTAATACTTGGCATTCTTTGGTTAAATCTTTCCTAATGTAATGCTACAAATTAACAAGCACATGCTGAGTATGAAAAAGGAATAGAGAGAATAGGATCATAGAGAGAAGGGACTGAATACTCTGTTTCAAAGGTGTAGTGCTAGCATAACTGTCTAGCAATCAGGAGGTCAGGTTCAATACCTGACCTTTCCCTGTTACTTTTTCAGACCTTGTCTCATGCCTTTCTTCATCCATCCCCAGTTTAAGTTTCACTGTAAGTATGGGGTTGTAACATAAGTAATATCATTTTTTTCTGACATTTTGAGGAAAATAAATTATATGCTGTTCTGTATGGCATGTAATTAAATATATGGCATATAATTAAATTAATATATATTATATCATATGTTGTATTAAAGTAGATGTATTTGCAGTCATTTTGATATATTTATTATATTTAAACAAATATTCTAACCCCTATTTATCTTAGTCTACAATGACCATTGGTGACATCCACATCTGCCATTGCATGCTCTATGAGTTCAAGCAAGGCAATAATGCAACTGATGCAACCAAAAACATTTGCACCTTATAGTGAAGTTTTTGATGTTCACAAGTGTCAGCGTCAGTTCACCAAGTTCCACTTGGGCAACTTTAACCTGTTCAATCACCCCTAATCCAGCCTACCTGTCAACCTCAACACTGACACACTGCAAGTTCTGGTGAAGCTTTGCTCCAAAAATGGCCTGCTCTGGTGAATCACAAGGGTATCATTCTCCTGCATGACAATGCATGACCCCATGTTGCAAATGTGACCTAGTTGAAAATCAGAGAGTTCCAATGGGAAGTCCTGTTGCACCCACCATACTCACCTGACCTTGCACCATCTGACTACCATCTGTTTTGATCCTACAGAACTACCTGAATCAGAAACAGTACGACAACATTGACTTCCGACACTTCTGACTTCACTGCCTTCATTGACTCAAAACCTACCAGTTTCTACAAGCAGGGCATTGAAAATTTGCCACAAAGATGGGACTATGTTATTGAAAAAGAGGGTGATTATGTTGTTGATTAAAGTTCCAAATTTTTTTTTTAAAAGAAGACATTACTTATGTTACAACCCCATCAGTATTGCACTATGACTTCATATCTGGTTTTTTTTTTTACAGCCAATTAAAGTGGACACATACAGAACAGGGAGTGTGGCCCAAAGATATTAACGTTGTCTTGGCCTTAATTTGATTTTCTTATCAATGTCAGTTCCTGATATTCATGGGTCATGGGCAATAATTTTTTTGTGATTCTCAGGGGGGGGGGCTCTCTTTTTATCAATGTGTGGATGACACACCACGCTCTCAAGATTTTGTTCCATCACAACATCATGAGGTTTTCACAAACACCCAGTTTTGAAAAGGATCTTGAGCCTTCTTCTTTTGCGACATCATAAGTCTTTTCTTATTAGGGAAAGCCTACTGTAAAAGAAGCTACCTGCCATTTTAATGCTCAGAAAGTCTCATTTCAGCCTAATAGGAGTGAACTATTTTATTTGAGGGTGTCTCGATGCCACAACACTTTTCATGGAGAGTAAACTTTCTGTAAGCTGATTGGCTGTTGGAGAAGTAATAGTAATTTTTGTCACACAATTGCTTCCTCACTTGAAGCAATGTCCCTTGAATAGAATACACTTAACTTGGTGATCCATGATCCTCTTTCAGCCCCTCAAGGAGACACTTTTTCTTGAGGTCCCTCCTTATTGAAGCAACTATTGCATTGACTTCATCTGGCTGTCTTAGTGTTTTCCCCAGTGCTCATTCTTCATTACTGGAGATAGGCTGAAGTCACTGGAACTACAGAGAAGTGAAGCAAACTTTCTCAGTTCCAGTTTTGGAAAAAACAGTGACCACACTACTTGAAAAAAGGAGCTCAGATGACAACAACGCTGAGAGCCCTGCTAAAATCAATTCAACAGTGACCATGATGTAGAAGGGCATCCAGAGAAACTGGCTCTGTGAGGGGATGAAACAGATTCTGAATTGCAGGACCAATTGCAGGACTCCTGTTCAGAGGGCATTGCCTCAAGCAATGAAACAAGAGTGCAACCAAAATTACTTTCACTTTTTCAATTGCCAATTGGATGACTGAATTTTTTAAATCACCCTGCATGTAGAAGCAGATGTCATAATTCCTAATAAGTGCACTTTCAATTTGGTCTTAGTTGGGGATTCCTAGCAGTTTGGGTACAGTATATATTCCCTTATTGTTACTGCAGCCATTTTTCATTCTCTCATGGACATCTTGACAAAACCACTCCTGGTGTCATTTTCCTAGTGTCCCTGATCCTGGATAAGCTGGGTTTACATGAAATTTTGAAGAAGGAAATAGCCTGGTTGAACTCCTTGAAGTCAGGGACACCCCAACCTCATCCCCGTCACCCACTCACCAGTCAGCCAATGGAAATCCATGATGAGAACTTGGAGTTTCTGGAAGGGGAACGGAACTTCCTGCAGAGTGTTGTGTCAGGCAAGACTGAGAATGATGGATGTGAAAATCATTCAGAATGGTTCCAAGCCTCTCAAGCGACATCTGGCAGTTCTGTTCCCAGATTGACAAAAGTCAGTAGTGTGCAAGATCCAACTGGTAGAGATGAACTAGGTACAGGTCATTCCTGTGAGCTAGAAAGCTCATTCCAAGACATTCCAAGGAATGTCAAAGACAGCAAAGAGGGCAAGTGCAAACGAGATTCATCCCTCAATGAGATGCAAGGTCCCTCATCAAAGAAGTCAAGATTCCACTTCAAGAGGAATCTGTCACCCAAAGAAATAAGGTGCGAAGAGGTTGAGGAAGTTAACACATGTGGACCGAGCCATGATGTTGGGAGCGCTCAAGTGGATGTCTCCAACTTCCTCAAGAAGTTTGCATTCAAATTGGCTAAGAAAACCCAGAGAGCCAAAGTACCTGGGAAGTCTCAAGTGGATCATCCAACTCCTTCAGTGAGACTAAGATGCCGCTCCAACCCTGACCCTGAGCCAGATGACCATGAAATGCTGACATCAGAGGACCCTCATCAATTGATGGGAGTCAATTCTCAAGAGGAGAAAAGAAAAGCAAAAGCAGCTGCATTGGCCAGTCTTATCCTTTCCAAGTTACAGCCTGGTCAAAAGCAACAAGGATGTGCTTCCATGGGTGGATGGGAGTCTGCCCAAGAAGGAGACGGTGGATCTACTTCCATGACCTCATGCTTGCTTGAATCAGCACAAAAGACCAAGACACAGAAGTTCTCCAGTTCCACTGCTGCCAAACTCAGGGAATTTCAGTTTTGTGATGATGATATAATCAATGACTAACTGTGTTTCATTCCAAAGTGTACCCATCTTGGCACCAAGAAACCTGCTTTTGTTTAAAGGGGAATCATGATTAGAAACTAATATGTTGCTGAACATTAAGGTGTGACATGATGGAAGAAGAAAATTGATGACACTCTCATGAGTACTCCATGGTCTCATTCCTTAGTGCCCCTCCAGTATCTACGACTGCCTTTCTATCTGAAACTATTTGTCAGAAAGGCATCAAGTGCTGATGTTTTGCAATATTTTCTATATTTTTGAGAATGAAACATTTATGCTTGAAATTTGATGTCTGATGATAGGAATTCTACAAACTACATTAGCCACCATTGAAGTGGCAAGTCTGTGAAGAAGTCATCCTAGAACTACCAAATGTTGTACAGTAGCAGGTGACTAACCACCAATGAAAGAATTACACTTGCAAGCAAATCGAGCTACCAGATTATATGACTCTACCAAAACTATCAAGCCCCCTGCTCCCCTGTAAAATATACCAATGACGAAAATATTTTCACTAAGGAGTAAATTTTATAGCGCATCCCACGAAGTGGTTGCATGCGTTCCTCGAGGTAATTTTGGGAAGAAAGAACCATGAAAATTTCCGTACCACCTTGTCACCCTCATCCTGGCATTCCCTCTCAGTCCAGGAAGAAATTAGCTGTGAATGATAGGGGGTGGTTGAGGTCTCCCTTCCAAGTTTTGTTTTGCCTCACTTTTGGGTCTGCACATACTGCAAGGTGCAACCAGACCTGAGTGTTTGCGAGGAGGTTCCCTGTATGCCATTGCCATCACCCACCCCAGCCCAACGTCGACTTCGAGATCAATTTTTCATTTGATACGAACAAGTTTTTTTCTCCAAATTGTACACTATTGGCCGCATATTAGAACTTAACTTAAAGTCCATCTTAAATCGAGACAGACTTGAAATAAGTCTAGCTGAATGTGTTACTAGAACTTGATACTTGAATTTTCTCGAAGTTCATTCAGAAATTTCCACTAATGAATTTTGCTAAAATTTTCCTGATTGATACTCATTGAACCATCTGCTATTCGTTGGGAATAGACTCATGAAATCCATCTGCAAGAGCCAGGGCCGCCCAGAGGTTTCCAGGGGCCCGGGGCAAAACTAAACTGGAGACCCCTTGAGCCCCTTTGGAGGCCCCCTTGGGACCCCTTGATATGTGGGGCCCGGGACAGATTGCCCCAATTACCCCCCCCCCCCTCTCTGGGCGGCCCTGGCAAGAGCAACGGTGGCTGTAGCATTGTCAGATATCACATCCTCACAAGACATGATGAACATTTTGAGTGCTCAGGCACACCACCGCGTATGAACCAACGGCACAGGCAAGTATCAAGTCAAACCCACAAATGGCGGATCTTGGTCTATGAGTTCCGATTAACCCTTTCAGACCTGAATTAAGGCCACTATCGGAATAATATCCTTTTTTGCATTTCTGAGCTCTTTCATGATTGTAATTGAAATTTTCATGCGTTATATGTAGTTTTTATATTTTGTATAAAATTGCCATATCATACCATATAATATGTATTATGCATTTAATTAAATAACTGAAGATTACAAAAATAATGGGTGAAAGAAGATGGAACAACATGGCAGCGCCCTGGGTGGCAGCAGCCTTACTTGTCCTCGCAGTATTTTTTCTTTTGTTCTTTGTGACCCAAGTGAATTGTGACAGATACGCATATTCCGAATGGGAGCTGTTGAACTTTCGTA